>JAQMYG010000019.1:1688597-1699858 GCA_030014215.1 Clariallabes teugelsi
GTCTCTATGAATGAGTGTGTTTTGATGTGTGAGAGAGTAGAGCGTGGGGTTTTTGCTTTTTAAGTGGGTGGGTGTGTGGGTGGTGTGCAACGACTATGAAGCTGTATGTGTGTGTATATGTGTTTGTGTGCTGGCTTTCTTAATTTGACAATGTAATAGTGGTGAACACTGTGTGACATGTTTGGAGATCGACTGTGACAGATAAAATTATTATTATTATTATTTAAATGCCTTATTTTAAAGTGTGTATTTTAGAAATATTGCAAAAGTGTTACTCAGCTGGTACTTAAGCAGGTACCAGTGGAACCGTTTAAAGAAATATCCTGACAATTTTCCATCGTTATGTTTCAATTTATAGTAGCACGTCATATTACTGCTATTTTCTAACTAGACCAGAGAGGGGAAATAAAATGAAAAATCTATGCAAGTCTGTGAAAATCTTTTTTTCCCCCCCTGAGCTAATGCCTGAGCCAATACTAATGCGCATTTAGTATTTAGCCAGCTGTACATTAATTCATGCGACTGGTCCAGATACAGGATCTGCTACAGATGACATATTGGTCCAAGTTTGGAAGAAAAAGAAGCCTTTAATTGTCACATATAATGTACTAAAGCAGAGTTAAATTATTTTCTTCGCACATCCACGCTTGGGGTCAGAGCGCGCAGTCATAGCCATGCCATAATACAGCGCCCCTGGAGCAGAGAGAGTAAAGGGGCCGTGCTCGAGGGCCCAACATAGGCAGCTTGGCAGTGCTGGGGCTTCTGCCATTAGAGTATTATTTCCTGTTTGCAATTCAGGAGCAAGTCAAAGCAGGATTTTTGACTGTGCAGAATAACAAAATACAGTTATGAGAGTAAAATCCCCCTTTATTTTTCTGTATAATCCCCCGCTACACTGATGCATTTATCTCATCATTTCACACTGCACCTCATCTGAAACGCTGGCCTCCCAGGACCTCCTTTAATGTCAAAAATGGCCTGGTATATCATATCTACATAAAATGCTCTGCTACCATATTTTCTCATTTGTTCAGTTAAGTTTTCTGAAGTACTTGGATTCTCCTGTTTTGTTCCTCCATCATTACCTAAATCCACCCCTGGCATATCACATTTTTCAAAGCCTTAAACCTGCTAACCTGCCAACAGCGTAGCATCTGCCTTTATGCTGACATTTAACACACTCTCTCCTACGCCATGTCTTATTAAGACCTTATGAGTTTCTGACCTTAGGAAAGCGGATTAAATAAATCGGTGGGGTTTGCTGGAATGATATTGCAGCATCCGGTTTGATTGACAGACATATCTGATGAAGAAAGTGTCTTTGCTCTCTGTTGTCTTCAGTGAGCTTTTCATTCTTTGAAGAAATCCACAGATTGTGGTGAAAATTACTAAGAATAAAAACCAGCAGTGGAAGATTCATAGCCATGGATTGCTTCATAAGATTCTATCTTTTTGTGACTTTTTTTCATATCCATTGCACTCATGGAAATCTTTGCTATATAATTTATACTCTGTCTATTTCATGCTTTTTATTCTGGTCCGTTCCTCGCCTAGCGACAGGACGAGCTTTGCTCTGATCTTGTCTCCATTAGCGTCACCGGAGCATGGAGTGGGGGTACGTCCTCCTGCTTAGAGCATAGAGAGAAGAGGAGGAAAAGGGGGTGGGTGAGAGAGGACGAGAAAAGCTGAGAGAGAAGCTGAGAGAGAGGGAGGGAAGCTGAGAGAGAGAGAGAGAGAGAGAGAGAGAGAGGGATCGTGTCGCGTCAGTTAGCTGCAGTAGTCGGAGGACCGAGGAGGCAGCAGCATCCCTTCTCACATCCTCTTATCAATCATTTCCAAAGCACTACTTTGAGTCTACCGAGAAAGAGTGGAGAGTGGAAAAGACAGAACTGGTAGTCAAGTGGAGCTCCGATACTCAGCATCCTTCGTTCAAGGGACCAAGGATAGTCTCTGTGATCTGGCAGGACCTCCTTCCTCGTTCTCTCTCACTTGGACCGGCTGGATTTTCTGGGACAAGAAGAGCGATGGGGTCGGGGGTCAGGGGAGGACGGACGACCCGCACGTCCTGCAGGTGGACAGGAGTGTACATGTGCATATGGAGACTTGTCTTAGTGTGCTGCAGAATCCAGACCGTTTCTGCTCAAACCTCGAGAGAGAGCAAGTCGGTGTACTTCTGGGAAACAGGTATGGCTGCTTCCACACTGATAATTAGGGCAGTGGGGGATGATCTGGGGAAATGTGTGTGCATGTGTGTGTGCACATTTCAAGATCAGGATTCAGAACTGGGTTTATTTCTGTGCAATAGTGCAATAACATTAATGGTGAGTGAAACTCCGGAAACAGTGGAAGTGCTAAAGAAATGACTGTACATGCAGTGCATCTCTCCACAGAGCACCCTTTGGCAATAATAACGTACGCTATCATTTAAAGATCAAAAGGTTTTCTTTTGACTAAACTCATTTCACAAACGTTCTTCAAACATCCATTTTTGGTTCAGCCATTTTTTTTTTGCCTATGCAGCCACAAAACTGGATAATTTTTTCCATCTAATTTATTCACTGGAATGTCATACAGGTGCAGCGGGTAGCATTCCAGTCTCACAGCTCCATGGTTCCTGGTTTGGAGTTTGATGGGGTTTTGCATGCTCTCTGTGTAGGTTCTCCAGGTTATGGAGTTTCCTCCTACCTCTGAATAAACCCTGCTAGTAGGTGGATTAGTGACTTAAGTTTGCACTGTAGGTGGAATCGAATGTGAGAATGTGTGTGTGTGTGTGTGGGTCCCATCCAGACTGTATTCCCATTTCCCCAACACAGTGTTCCTGGGATAAACTCCTGAAGTAGTTGCTGAAATTGTGTGGCTCAGTGAAAAATAGAACAAATATGGTTCTTCTGTGATGGAGCATGGTGGCTTATGACTGGCGCCCCAGGGTTGGTGATTCAGTCTGAGTGTTTGGATTTTGCATGTTCTCCCAGTGCTTGGTGGATTTGCTCCGGTTTCTAATAACATGCACGGTAGGTTGATTGACGATTCCAAATTACCCATAGTGTATGACCGGGTATCTGACCATCTGTGGTCCATGGTGTACCACCGCCTCATACCCTAAGTTCCCTGAAATGTGCTCCAGCTTCCCTGAGACCCTACACACAATAAGTAGCCTTCTGTTTCTGAATCACTGTTTTTGCAAGCGTTATTTTGAGCGTGTAGAATAACTTTTTTTGTTTCTTATAATAATAATAATAATAATAATAACAATAATAAATGTGTATTTTATTGAAAATATTCCACTGGTTAACATTCCACTTTTTCAAGCTTATTGAATGTACTTGAGAAATGAAATATTTTCAGATATTAGTAATTCCCTTTAACCCACAAGACCTGCTTACTATTCAACTATTCATCATAATTTCACATCATAATAACTTTTACTTTAACATTATTAATATCTGTTACATAAATGAATAGCAGTAGGAGTAAGGAATGTAAGTCATGAGCTTTTCAGCAGAAGATTTACACATTCAGGCAGTATGCTGTATATAAGGGACATTTAAATCAACTGGGTACTTGTGATAGAATTTCTGGTGAATGAAGGCGTAAAAGCGATTGACATTTAAGGAAGATTTCAAGCACAGTACATTGATGAGACTCTTAGCCGAAGTAAAACATTTCAATGGTACAAACGTCTTTAAAGAAGGCCATGCATCTGTGAATCTTAAATTACGTCTTAAATTAAGCACAACAGCACAACCCAGAGTGTGATATTGCTTTAATACACCAGTTCCATACTGTAATCACCATTTATCATCAACATGTTTTGATTTGGTTATTTATTTAACCAGTTATTTTGCTCTCCCAACACATATTCTTCCAAGGTGGTTGGAACTAACTATCCACAACTCTCGGAGCGTGACCAGCCAGAGGTGAATGTAGTTGTAGGATACAGTTTTCAATGTGGTAATATATACCAAAAGGCGAGGAGAATAGTTGTAGTGGTAGTGGAGAGTCGTGTAAAACTTATGATATTTACTTTATATTTCCACTTATTCTGTTAAAATATCAGCTCCCTCAAATTTCGGGTTCTGGGGTCAAATCCCAAATGGTGTTAAATAGATAGCTAGTGCATGATGTACAATACCTTGTTCCACACACCAAGTAGTTCCCTTGATTAGGAATTTAAAAAAGGATTTGGGATTCAGCCTCGTGTTAGAAGCAAGTTAACTTTTGTAGCTCACGTTAATAAAACAACATGGAGGCAATTCATAATGACAATTATTAAGTAGACAAAGTGTTGTTTTTTTCTTGCTGAAAGTGCTTCTCTGACTGGTTGTGAATGCGGGTTTTGGCAGGCAGCTGCTCTCTCCGCAGTACTGAGGACCGTACAAACCTACTCTCACACATACCGCGACCGACAGTTAGTGTAATTAACCACTGTAGAACACCTGGGACACGGATTGATATAGTTAAATGTCCCAGTGCTGTTACTGTACATTATCACCACTCATGGCAAGCCTCTTGTCCAGTCAGGTTACTCGCTCTGAAATAACCGTAATTATAAAAACCGTAATTAAAAAAAAAACACTCTAGTGTCATGTTGTATTAGGAAAACAATAAATGATGAGATGTGTGATTAAGTGGAGTCGTGGTACAGTAACACCTCATGGTTGTTTAGAATGACATGGCTCTTTTTATGGATCTGTTTGTGGTTACAGATAATGTTGTGGAATGTTCATGAACCAGGTTACTAAAAGAATCATAATGAGTGCATTAAAATAAACCTGGCACCTCTGTAAGAACTGTTGTTGTAGAAACACATCTGAGCCACTTGCAAATGCTTTTAGCGGTATGTTAACAATGCAAAAAGGAAAAAATATTGCCTTTATTGTTGCTCCTGCTATGGGCATGCTGGTTAAAGTGATTGGATTACATTGTGTTTTATTTTTATGCGCTCGTGAAGTAAATGTGATTAAAGGCATCGCTTGATGGGCAATAAATCTCAGAGACACTGTGTACTCCGAGTGCTGCGCTTTTGTGTAAACATTTTGTTATTTGCTACCACTTGTTTCCTTTGACTTGCCAATTTGTGGTGCAGAGCAAGAACACTCGCGCCGTTTGGTATTTCCTTGGGGCTGTGATGCTGCCGAATCAATGCGCTCTTGCCTCTGTGCTTGTGCTTAAAAAACAAAAAAAAAGGATGGAGCTGAGTAAGGAGATTCCAGGATTGAACCAGGAAAAACAGATCAGGACTGTGAATTAGAGCAACAGCAATGACAGGCCTATCACCAATTTTACACTTTAGATAGTAAGTACGCATCGTGGTTTTATCAGAGAGCTACGTATCTGTAAAACACATTAACAATCGGTCTCACTTCTCACTGATCACCATCAGCATCGTTTAAGGCCATAGATACTGTATCAGCTCATCCTTGCAGGCTCGGTTGTGGGCCACAGTCCCTGTTTCTTGTTCCTTGGTTATGGTGATGAGCAGTCAGACAACATGATAATGTTATTGCACATGTGAGAGGCTGTGGAAATGCTGTTTTTTTTTTTTTTTTTTTTACATGTGATGCATAATGCTGTATGCATAATGAATTCAGTGATAAAAAAAGAGAACTCCAGACTGAAGGAACTGGTTTATCACTGTTTTATCGTTTGCGGTAAAAAAAAAAAGATATATGCTGTCGGTGTTGATGTTGTTGTTGATGTCGATTGGGGCCATGAAATAAAAGCAGTCCTGCTTCTTTCAAAAATGAACAGATTCCATGAGGAACAGCTTTCAAAGCACATTGTAGTGCACAGGGATGTAAATGTGTAGGATTTCCAGGCAGGATTGTTGCCAGGACCTTCATCATCTGGGTATAAATAGAAAAACTAGAATGAAAAGAGGGAATTGTAAATCTAACTCAGCAGCATGGATTACAAATTCACACACACAAACAAACACACACACACACACAGTGCAAAAGTCTTAGGCACTAGGATGCCTTTCATAAAAATATTATAAAAAACAATAAACAGTAATTAATGAAACAAAGTCAATAATTGATGGGACATTTTTGTCCGTACAGTACATGCATTTAAGTGCCAATCAAATTTCCTGCCTGTTATGATGCCATTTCCAGCAAGAACCATATAACCATATATAACAACAATTTTAGGGATGCAAGAATGCATGATTTGAGTTGGAACATTACCAGATACATTTTGGAGATCTCTAAAGACTAACTTTAACTTATGCAAAAAAAAAAAAGTATGCTATGGAGCCTTTAATGTGTACACATCTGTCCTTTAAATCCCTCTTTGTTGAGTAGCTTGTTTTGAGTTTCAAGGTAGTTCCATTGTTCTTAGTATTCTGTAATGGAACAAAAATCAGGTTGTTGAAGCCAGACAGTTATTTGTTATCTATAAATTTCTAAAAAACAAGATGGTCTAGGAACAATATTCACAGTCCGGAGGCACCGCAGATACAAATGGTAGTAACAGGTCGTCCTCTAACCTTCATTAAAAGCTGTACAGAATTTCTTTTTCCATTTTGAATATTTCATGCACAAGCGCCATTTTTAATGCATTTTGCTTTTAATATGCCTAATGAAACCAGAAGTCGGCCTGGACCATGCGTCCCTCGTTACTCTGAGCTTGGAGGCCATTTTGTATAACCTCTGGAAAGGACAGGATTAGTCCTGCCACTTCACCACAATTAAAGCTCATCCCCCGGACTCTTTATTCAACACAAAGTCTGATTGACCTTCAAGCCGGCTTGGCCTTCAGGGATATATCTGTCCCAGCGAATATCGAACACACAGAGATCTGCAGTCATTGTGAAATTCTCCCTTTTCCAAGTCTACACAATCAACCGAACGATTTCCTGTGAACCACTGAGGGGTTGTTAAAGTATCTGTGTCATTTGCTGCACAGACGATAGCTCCTCTGATCAGATGAGTGTACTGAGCAATTAATCGATTGACGCTAACGACACCAGCTGCCTGTTTTAAACCTCTGCCGCTCCCACACACGCACACACACATCTCATTACATTGCTTTAGAGAAGTGCCACCATGCTAACACAGATGAGCTCGTCAGCACCTCTGAAGTGCCTTAGCCCTTCATCCTGCCTGTCATGTTAATTACTCCAAAGCCAAACAAGCACATCCTCAGCTTGCCATCTCGCTAACACCTGGATTGAATCCCAGATGCTTTTCTCAGTTCCTCTTTTTCTCTCTCTCTCAGTAGGATTTTCGTCTTCATCTCTCAAAGCTGAAAATGTGAATCCGGAGATGTTTGAGTCTACACAAACACAACTGACGTCGTGCTACTGTATATATGGATTGATTCCAAACATTATCTTAGCTGCGTTGTAATTAGTCTGTTTACAGCACTGCTACTTTTTGCACCTCCTTAGCATTTGGCACTTTAAAATAATCCAGTACACAACAGTTAACAAATAGGATAACCCTGAAGACTAGCTGACATTCTTCACTCTTTAATGCTTATGCAGCATTTGTACGCAGATTAAAGCACTTACAGTACATGCAGTTGCTTGCGCCGTTTCATCACACAATCCCTGTCAGAGTTTTAGCCTCGCATTACTTCATTTATAAGCAGCTTTAGGTCAGAGTGCTGCATGCTGTCAAGCTGTTTGGTGTTAGGACACCACCTCAGGCACAGCTAGTTATATTTCTCTTCTTATTCGTCTAGCATTTTACAGTTTGTATGTTAGCACATAGACTAACAGTTAGGATCGTAAACATATCAATTTATATCTCAGCCAAATATATTTATTGATATTTAGACATAGCCTTTTCTTTTTCTCCAGCTTATCTTTTCCTAGCTCTAGCTAGATCTAGCTTTCTTTGGGTGGCACAGTGGCTTAATGGTTAGCACTTTCGCTTTGCACCTCCAGGGACCGGGTTCAATTCCTGCCAAGGGGTCTGTGTGCATGGGGTACTCCGGTTTCCTCCCACAATCCACTGGTGTTCCCAAATTGCCTGTAGTGTGAATGAGCGTATAAGTGTGCCCAGCCCATCCTGGGTGAACTCACCTTCTGCCTTAAGTATCCTGGGATAGGCCCCAGGCCCCAGCGACCCGTACACAGGATAAAGCGGTATTGACAATGAGTGAGCGAGTGGTAGCTTTCTTACTGTGTCTTCTTTTTTCATGACCAGTGTTCTAGTTAACACGGTGTTAACATACAGAGGTAGTGTTTCCTTTTCAGTTTAAAACTAACAATAAGTTCGCATGCAGATTAGGCTAATTCTCCATTAAAATGGAGGTTTTCTCCTTACCAAAAAAAAAAGACATACCTAAGGTTAATTTTATTAAGTAAAGTTCAAATATATTTTATGTATTAAATGTACTAATATCAATGTTAGAAGAAGGACATTTGTGAATTTATTATTTCAGTACCTGTGGATTGTTACACTTGGTCTGGAGGAACCAGCAACCAAGTGTTACACTGCAGCACCAGAACAACAAACAAAAGAAAATGGCACAATATTTGCAGGCGCACATATTGCGACAATCGCATGTGTGTTTCTTGGCATCTCTTTGTTTGTGCATGTGCATGTGTGTAAGTCCATGAAAGAAACTAGCATTTACTAATAATAGTGTGCAGTCGCAGAGCAAAACACTTTCAGCAGGTTTATGGAATTTTTATGGAAAAGTGTAGTACACTAACAACACTAACCTAATAATATTTGCTTTTGAAATTGATAATTGAATCAGTTGAAATGAATATCAGTACATTTAGTACTATTATCTATACCACAGTATGAGTTTGAATATGAAATCTGATATTATGTTCATAGTTCATTAGTTTGGTTCCTTTATGATACAGACAAACAAGCCCTTCTATATTTTTGACTTAATATATTTAGCTTAAATGGCGGCGGGGTGGCTTAGTGGTTTGCACTGCCGCCTTGCACCCCCAAGTCTCGTGTACGATTCCTGCATTGGGTCTGTGTGCATGAACTTTGCATGTTCTCCCCGTGCTTGGTGGGTTTCTTCCAGATTCTCTGGTTTTCTCCCACATTCCAAAAACATGCAGATTAGGCTAATTGGCGTTCTTAAATTGCTTGTAGTGTGCGAATGTGGACCGGTGGTCCTACCACAGTCAGTACAAATGGGAATAAATACAATGGTCACCATTGGCCTCCATGCCAAAAGTTGGACTACAGAGATTCATGGATGGATGGATGGATGGATGGATATTTAACTTAAACAAAACCTGAAAATTGTAACTTGTAAATTGTAATGCCTTATAATATGAGGGCTGTACCGAAAGTAATGCAAAAAAGTGGATATAACTTTTTTTTTTTTAGCTTAGGTCTTTCAATTTGGTTGTTTAGTGATCTCCTACTGCGCAACAGAATGTTTATGGAGATGACATCACTGAGAAGAGCAGTGTGGATGAAGGCGAGTGACTCAGACATTTGGAATGAACTTTTCAGAGTGTCTGCCAAATGCCTAAATGTGAATATAAATGTAAAGAATTTAAAAAAGGTAAAACCAGCATTGGAGACAAACTATGCAGTAGGAGACCATCAACTGCGACAAAGGAGATTTTCAAAGAGGATTCGAGAGTTGAGTTTGACGATGGTGCAAATGCACCGCTTGTGATGGAGAGTACATTAAGTAGTACCTTTGTACTGTATAGCAAAAGAGTTACTCTATCAACTTGAACAATCTGTGTCAATTAATTAAAAGTTTATGCTTTAACTTTTACATTACATTCTTAGTTTTTAGTTTAAAAGAAGTATAATAATAGCATATTTAAATAAGGTTATTTTTGGTGATGGTAGCTTAGCAAGTACTGTTCTGCATATTTATCATCTAACTAATTGTAATATTACACGAAGATAATCCTAGTGAATTAAAAAAAAAATGAAATAAATAAATAAATCAGGAAAGGGCAAATACTTTTTTCACAGCACTATTGCTATAAAACACATAATATTCAATTAGTACAAAGGTTTACTATAGTTTAATGTTTTTTTTTTCCACAGTGTGCACACCTAGAACATTCTAAATATGTAGAAATAATATATAGTACATAGTATTTTCTTTTTCATCTTAGCATGTAGACCTACAGTAGCATGTTTTTCATCTTAGCACATTCTGTATCTTAGTTCTAGCTTACTGTAGCATGTGAACCTAGCATGTTCACTTTTTGTTAGCATATAGACTGTTTTACACTGGCTTAGCATGCAGACCTAGCACAATGATGTAGCTAAAACTAGCATGTAGACTTAGCATGCAACAAGTACTAGCTTCCCTGTGTTTGCAGAAACAGGCAGTTGTCCAGCTTAGCAATAATATCATTTCATTTTAGTTTTCTTTCTTAGCTTGTAGGCCTGACAAATTCAGATTCAACAGTATGCTATATGTTTTAGCATGTGCACCTAGCATATTATTCTGTAACTTTAGGCATGTACCCCTATTGAGTTGTCCTCAGGATAAATGTTAAGCATTAATTGTCCACAAACTTATCCTGTACATCACTTTCTTCTTCTCTTTGTTTGCAGATAAACATGGTATATTTCCTTTTACCCACTTAGCATGGTGGTCTTTTCTATTTTGGTATGTACACTTAGTATCTTGTTCTCTGAGAACTTCAGCCTCATTCCAAGAAAGCTGATTATAATTTAACATTAAATGAGCAATTTGTGGCTTGTAGGAGGAAAATCAAACCAGGCAGTTTTGATGTGTGTATTTGTGGAGTCGGCCCCAACAAATCCCCAACTTATTTAGCGAACGCATTTTAATGTGACCCTTTCCAGCCTTCATTTTGATCGTACCTGCAGGGAAGCGAACTCCCTAGATAATAACACGATGGCTAATTTTCCGGCCTTCGAATTTGGGTCATGCATACAAATGAAGGTGAGGTTCTCTGAATTCATTATTCACGTCGAGTGGCAGTTAACTGCTCCTTTATGTGACAAATTACATTTCTGATATTTGAGGGTTGAATTATGAGAAATAATGAGCGAATGCATTTTATCATTCATTTACCTCGGTTATGGAAGAAATAATAAAACGCTCAATTTCAATAATCCATGTTACATTTAATGACCACTATAAATGGTTCTTCACTTATTCTGAAGATGGTCTTGTCATTAAGAAACCACAAAGCGTAACCTGCTCCTGAAGAAAACATTAAAATCACAGTAACTAGGAGCTTAATCTGGAGACTCCTTCAGCAAATATGTTAAATAAACATCTCCATATAGAAAACATCACTGTAGATAGGCAATATCACATAAGTGGAAGTG
>JAQMYG010000019.1:1709553-1725267 GCA_030014215.1 Clariallabes teugelsi
ATTAGCGTAGTTGCCATTCAGGATAGATGTACTGGAGTATGAGGTTATGGGATGAGTTACGTGTATGCCAGATTAAAAAGATGTCTTGAGTCTACTTTTGAACTGGGAAACCGTGTCTGCTCCCCGAACACTGTCTGGAAGGCTATTCCAAAGCATAAATCTATAAAAGTAATTATTCAGAACATTTTATATTTACAGGAATTATGTATCAGTTATGCATTACAGTAAAATGGGTGGCTTGAACATGAAGGCATGTTTGTTTTTTTGTGTTTTGTTTTGTTTTTTTTACCCACTTTTCGAATGCAGTATAAATCAACATCCAGATTTCTCTAAAAGCTGTTTTGTGCCTGCAGTTAAAAGCTTTCGTAATCAAATCAAAATAAAGTTGCACTTTCCTGATCAAGCTGATGAAATTCCTGCCATGCAGTGCTGAAACCCCGCCACTCCATACTAAATAAATAAATAAATAAAATCTGTGCAATAACTCATATAGAAGTTCAATTATATACTGTATGTATAAACTTTAGTTTACTAAAATTAGCTTAATTTTTAATTACCTGCCAGAGTACTGGAAAACAGCCCAATCTGGCAACATGACTAGCACCAAGGTGAACTCTGATTAGCTGCTTCAGATTGGAACGGATACAGTACAGCCAAACACAGATAGACTTGTTTGGTGGCAAATTTGTCACACTGTGCCAAGTTGAGGGACTTGATGGGTTTTATATGATATTTTTTTGTTTTGTTTTGTATGTTACTGCGCAAAAGTCTTAGCCACATGTAAATAACTGCTGAAGGGCAGGGATGTCTATAAAAAAGTTTCTACATTCAAATAAATACTATAAAAAGTAGTGAACAGTGATTAATGAATCAAAGTCAATAATTGGTTTTAATAAACGTTTGCTTAAAATATAGTCACATGTACAATTTGTATATATTTATAAGGAAATAAGCTGCTTAGTTTTAATGAACGTCCTGCAGAACCAGCCACAGTCCCTATGGGATTCATTCTATACAGTATATGAGGTGTGTTTAAGTCAAACCGGGACTTGAGATACTGTAACATTTGAAGGTTTAAAATGGTTGACATCAAGCACAGTACGGTTATCAGACTCGCAGTAAAACATCTAAATGCATTCGGTTTGGTGAACATTCAACAAGTGCAACTACTGATAACCTGTCCTAAACTTGTGGAAGAGATGCATCTGTGTGAGAACTGTACACACAATCATTCATCAGGACGGCTTGGACATTACAGGAACTCGGCTGGGAGTTATTGATACATCTCCCCGTGGAGTCCTGACCTCACTCCAACCCATTTTCACATGTTTGGGCCATTAAAGGAGTTCCTGGGAGGCCAGTGTTTCAGATGTGAAGCAAGAAGTCCAATCATGGCTCTGGTGTACTGACAAAACTTTCTACCTTGATGGTGTCCAAGCACTAGTGAAACATTGAGATAAGTGCATTAGTGTAGCAGGGGATTATATAGAGAAATAAAAGGAGTTTTTACTCTCATAACTGTGTTCTGTTATTCTAAATAATCAAAACTCCCTCTTTCACTTGAACACTTGTAAACCTTTGAAGTTTGATTATTGAATATTTAATTTTATGATTTGAATTAAAAAAAAAATCTATCTTGAATGTTGCTTTCATTTAAGCCCAATAGGCAAAAGTCCCTTGCTTGAAGTGTTTTTTTTTTATTTTTTTATTTTTTTAAATATATTTTATAAGTAATAAATGGAAAGCAAAATTATTTTAGTCTAATTTTTTTTACTGATCTGAAAAATTATCTGATCCATTACTCAGTAATCTAATCAAAAAAGTAAGTCAGACAAAAATACACCACCGTTTTAAAGTCACTTTGCTTATTGTATGAATTTGTACATTTGCATTTGTATGCATATAAACATTATCAACTGTATGACTAGGACTGAGCCAAAAACAGTCCATTACCGGAATCACCTGTGGCTTAAAATCTCATTATCAGCACTAGACAAATAGCGGGTTATGGCCATGTCCTCATAGTGCGGTCTGAGTGTGTGTGACGCATCGCCAGGAGGTCTCTGATTTCATTTTGTTTTGCTACTGTATAGTAATGGAAATCACGACTCACCATTATTGAAGTTTTATAATAATAATAATAATAATAATAATGAGTGCTTCTGATGACTGGTCCTCAGTACCTTAAAAATAATCAGGTAGTCTATGCATAGTATTTCAACAGAATGACAACTTTCTCTCTGAGTAGGAACATTTATCAGGAATACAGTAAAAGCTTGTGACTGAGGAATGTCCCTGACATTATTGTAGACATATATAATGAGCCTTAATGGTTCACCAATTGAATTAGGTTCATTAAAAATAAATCCGTACTGAGATTGTCGGTGATGCTTTTATCATCATTTTTAATAATATTACAGGCATACGAGTCTGCAAAAAGCTTAAAATGAAGGGATTATAGGATCATATGCATATTTAAATCTAGATAAATTTCTCCAATTTCTTATCTTATGCTTATCTGTTTCTCCTCTCATTTCATGAACATGACTTCCATTTCATTTTTTTTTTTCCTCCGCTACTTCATACTTCCTGCTTTGATTGTTTAAGATTTGCATTTTTACCTCCGAAATCACCTCGGGAGCTCAGCATGACGGTTCGCTCGAGTTTGCTGCAAAAAACACTTTTCAAAAAATGATTAAATAAATCCCTTTTTTTTAAAAAGGTAAACAGGAATCTAAGATAATTAAAAAACCTTTTAAAAGTTAACACCAGCTTCGTTTCGCTTCATGTTGATGAACCTGATCTGAACTGCACTACCTTTAAAACTACAAGAAAAAAAAAAAAATTAAATATCCGCCAGTCTCTCGTTCGGTATCTCCTGGGTTTTTCGACTCTCGCTTCACACAGGAGCAGCTGTATTGTGAAGCTCTTCTGTATTCACACCTTCGGGGCTTGTGATATTCTCCAGGGCTCGCGGGAGTTTATTTCCATAACTCTGCCAATTATAGCTCACTCCTGGCATCTGACATGAGCCCGAGTCATGCAGCGAGCAATGATTACAGTGCTGCAGATTAACATGTTCTACATCCTGTAAGTATTACTGTATAATATATAAGATATATACCGTAGGATTCAATTATTCAGTTATTCATTTGTAATGAGGTGTAATAAGGTGTAGTTGAAGTGAGATGCCTGGAAAGTATGTTCTTGGGCACATAAAGGATGAATAAAACACTTCAGTCTGTACTGTTAAAGGAAAAGAATTAACTACTGAGAGGCATGATGAAGCGGAGTTACTGTTAGCACCATGAAGTTAATCATTTGCTCATAACACTGTTATATTCCTCCTAAACTCAAAAGCAATTTGTCATGGTTTAAGTCATGGCTTTTATCTGTTAGAGTTACACTTGATGGTGTGAAATGTCCTGACAATGGAGACTCCTTCCAAAAGACCTTCTTCGTTATATTCTCAAGCTGCTATAGAAACTTAAACAAAATGTATTGGGCATTAGAACGATCACATTATTATTATTATTATTATTATTATTATTATTATTATTACTCACTCATTGTCTTTATTGCTTTATCCTTTATACAGGCTTGGGAGGGCTTGGAGTCTATCCCAGGAGTCTTAGGGAACACGGCGGGTTACATCCTGAACCATCACAAACATGCTCATTCACACTCTACAGGCAATTTGGGAAGGCCACCAGTTAGGCCAGTTAGCCTAATCTGTATGCCTTTGGACTGTGGGAGGAAACTGGAGTACCTGGGGGAAACCCAACAATTACAGGGTGAACATACAAACTCCATGCACACAGACCTAAGGCAGGAATCGAACCCGGACCTTTGCGGTGTAAGGCGACAGTGCTAAGCACAAAGCCACTGTGAAACCTATTATTATTATTATTATTATTATTATTATTATTATTATCATAAACATGTGGATTGTAGCTACATCACTGTCAGAGCTGCTGTTAACAATGTTCTGTAGTCTTGACCACCATGAGTCAAGCCGAACGGCAGAATGTAGAAGCACAGTTAACCAACATTAGGCTACTACGTACTGTATGTATTTTTATTGATAAATATGTTTGAAATCTATTTCAGAGCCAAAAATATATATATAACAGAAATATTACCTATTGATAGCCTGATAACCTACTGGATGACCTGGTGTGTTGTCACACAGATAAAAGAGTTACCTAGCAACGGATAGCTTCTGTTGTTCTGATTATTTTAATGTGCAGTATGTCGTGGTGAACTTTGTCACTTATTCAAAAGAGAAACAAGCTGAAAATGAGACGATGCTACAGAACATGCTGTACTACAGTATATGCTTCATAAAGGGATGCACAGATAATTATTAATAGCTATCTATCTGTGCCAAATATGTTCAAATGTTGAATTCACACACGAAATTCCAGTGTTTATGTAAATCTTCATGTATGAGTTCACATTAGGTAGAAAATCAAGTCAGTTTTTTTTTTTATTGAAAAAGAATAAAAAGCAGGGAATTTATTTTATTTTCTTTTTTTTTTATACCCCTGGAGCCCCGTCTAAATGTGTAAACATGACAACACTAAAGATAAAATTTTTCATAAAGGATGCCCTTTAATTTATGTGGTATACAGTAAGAGGTATAAAACAGTTTGTGCTGTTGAAATGTGCAAATAGCGTAAAATGGAAAGCTAGTGCACTTTATAGGGTGTACAATCCCTTGTTCCACACACCAAGTAGTGCCCTTGATCAGAGGTTATCGAGGAATTTGGGATTCAGCCTTGTTTTAGAAGCGAGTTAGCTTTGTACTGTACTGTAGCGCACCTTAGCTTAGCTGTGAAGAAAGTGACACAGTAGGTTCAGAGGAAATTCACAATGATTTAGAAGCAATCACTAAGTGTTGTTTAAGATGACATAACGTTATCTGATTTCTTGATTTCAAGTTTTATTGTTGAAAATGCGTCCGTGATTGGTTTGGGCACTGCCATTTGGTAAGTAACATAACTTTTGCCATCCAGAAGTGGGCGGACAGACATCGTGACGTCAGGTGCAAAAAATTTTTTTATAGAAAACCCATCAACACCTTCTGACCAATCAGATTTGCGAACAGAACGATGAGCAATGAGGAAGCGCTTTAACCAAATTAAATTTGTCCATCGCTATCGACTGGATTACATCACGTCACATCACGGCTGGTGGTCTCACCACATATCGCTTTTCCGCAAGCGGAAACAACGGCAGCCATGATGACAACACTATAAGAAGATCTCCATATATTCTAATTCCTCACTTGTTTTCGGATTAGGCTGTGCAAAACGATTTCCATATGTGTGGGAAGCATGGCATCGTGCAGAAATCTCAGGCATTTAGACGGTATCTGTGTGCCTCCGCACTTTTTCCATGACAACGAGCTCGCACGTCGGCGCTTCTGCAAAAGCTGCGTGTGTGTGTGTGTGTGTGTGCGAGTGGGTGTGTATGTGTATGTAGGTCAGTTGAATGTGCCGTTGAACCAAGGAGTATGTCGGCTTGTGTCAAACACGTTCACACATGCACACACATACACACACACACACACACACACACCTTTCCTCCTCAAATACGCACTGACGTGAGAAACCCCTGCTGCTTGAGTCATTCCTCCGGAAAGAGAATTCAAACTGGATTAGAGCAGCGCTGTTGTATCCTCCAAGCTGTTCTGAAAAGTGGGGGTTGATGAATTTTCCAACACGGCAGCTCTGACAGTTGTGCAACTGCGAATCACAGGTTTAAACCGTATTAACACGCTCGTTCTGAAACGTTATCGTTTCCATAGTAACGGCTCATTCATGGGGACACGGTGACTATGATGGGCGCTCCATGTAAACAGATTAAAAAAAAAAAAAAAGGGTGTAATTGTTAATGTGGATTTCCAACCGTTTTAGGACAGAGGAGTTTATGCTTCTTTTGCGGTTTCCACGGTAACTTCAGGGAGCACTGGCTTATTAAGATCAAGAGAGAGAAAATAAAGACAGAGCAGAAGAAAAAAAACCTGTAATAACTCATCTTGTGAACATCCACAACATTAAATATAACTTCAATACACAAAATATGACATTTAGTCCATCACATTAATAATCAGCAATTTAAAGGTCCCATATTTGACTATTTATTTAGCAAGTTAACACAGGTCTCAAAGCACCCCAATAGTGTGTGTGTGTGTGTGTGTGTGTGTGTGTGTGTGTGTGTTAATGCTTCAGCTAAAATTGTAGCTCAAACGTCCTCTGTTTCACTCCTCCTTCAAACATGCCATTTCAGTGTTTATGTAAATCTTCTTGTATGAGGTCACATCAGGGGGAAAATCAAGTCAGTCTGTTTTATTGGAAAAGAACAAAAAGCAGGGAATTTATTTTTCTTTGCTTTCATTCTGCATCCACCCTGAAGCTCCGTCTAAACGTGCAACATGTCAACACTAAAGCGTAAAATTTCCATGAAGGATATCCTTTAATTTATGTAGTATAGAAGGTATAAAACAGTTTGTGCTGTTGAAGGAACTTTGAGGTGTTAACATTAACTCCACATCATAGTTCCACAGTGTTTTTTCCCTGTATAATAACCTTCTCTTCTGTTTTTTCACTGTGTGTGTTTGTGTATGTGTGTGTACTTTTTGCATATGCACTGCCCGATATTTATTACACCATATGCATCGTGCATGTGAGTATCTGTTGGTTATGTTTGCTCTGATGGCCCCCGAGCCACTCGGCAGCTGGTATTTACGCGTGGACAAGACGCCACATGGAGAGGTGTTAAAAAGAAGAGAGAGCGAAAGAGAGAGAGAGAGAAAGGCAGACAGAGAGAGAGAGAGAGCAAGAGAGAAAGAGAGAGAGCCCATTCTGCACATCTCCTAAACAGGTTCATCCCTGAGTGTTGCATTGCCGCTTTATAGCTTTCATGCTCATCGGAAAAGAGACGCTGGCGACTTGCGTACACCGTAAACCCGTTCGCACGAAGTGAGGGAGAGGAATACATTAGTTCATCATGCACTGCTGTCGCCAGGAATTGTGATTGATTAAGTCAGAGGATGCAGCTTTATTAAATCCAGTGCCGCACGACGCTGCTAAGGGTTCGAAAACTGATTAGCGAAGCTCCAGCTGAGGAAATGTTTACAGTCCTTCCTGCATGCTGAGGTTAAAAAGAAGAGAAAGACAGAAAGATCAGCCTAGAATAGGTGCACTCATCATCTTTTCTTCCTTTTTGAAAGTCTTTAAATTGCCCACAGTTTCCCAGGTTCGAATCCAAGCTCGGAATATTGTGTGTGGGCCTCTTCCAATGGTTTCCTGCAATCTCCCCAAAAACATATGGGAATTGGATTAGCTATGGAAAATCCCTACTAGATAAAGTGAACTGTAAAATGGTGTGAACTACGAATGCTTTCACACTGTGAATTGGCTTTTGGGCAGGTAGGCGGAGCTGAGCAGTTTTGTCGTGTCTGGGTCAGAAAAAACAAACAAACAAACAAACAACCCTCTGTGATTTGGCTCTTTATTAACCACTAGGGTGTGTTGTTTATATCGTACACTACCTGCTGCAGTGCACGTTATCGGACAAGTGAAAAGTGGGCGGAGCTAAGCATGTTGTTTCCTTTTGTTGGAAAAGTGTCTGACACAAACCAGCAAATGATTTCCTCTTCCACTGTACACAATTATCTTTAAATTTGTTGATTAGTACAGGGTTGGAGTCATGTGTAAAAGTTACATATTGCCGCTTTAATCTGATTCCTAAGTCTGGTTTTTAAAGCTACAGTCAGGAGATGTTGACAGATGGAGCTGAGTCTTTCCTCGGACCCAGAGCTAATCCAAATGGAATGGATTACACACACACACACACACACACACACACACACACGCGCGCACACACTCTTTTTTATCTATCTATGTGATATGATTAAATCTAAAATAGTATCCAGGTCCAGATGTTACAAGCGAGCTGTCCCACGCTTTGCTTGACAAATCCTCATCTTTGTGATGCTGCGCTTTCTCTCTCTCTCTCTCTCTCTCTCTCTCTCTCTCTATTACTCAGTCTCTCCCTCACATGAGATTATGTCTAAAAAAGTTTCATCTCAGGATATCAAAAATCTCTCTTTTGAGTCATCACTGAAATTTCTAATTCCAGTGAAACAGGCAGTAAATATCTTTGCTTACTTAATTAGCATGAATCGAGCAGATCTCTCTCTCTCTCTCTCTCTCTCTCTCTCAGTTTGCTACAGTAGGTGCACACATTCATCTAATTCGTAAAGGGAGCATGGTGAAGCTCACATGCCACCCCGACCCCTCACCTCATCCCCCCCCACAGGCACTATGATCACACACATAAAGAGAGCAGCTTCACAGACCGCTATACTATGTTCTGCACTCCAGGTGGGTGAGAGGCTGCCAGCGGATCTTTCTGGAAGCCAGAGAGACGTTTCACAGTGCAGAGTTTTGTAGGTTAGCCAAACGTCTAGGTGTTTGAAAAGGAACAAAGCCTGAGTTTGTTTTCCTGTTTTGTACAATACAGCCATGAAACATGCGTATTCTAAATAATTCTAAATTCTGATTGTTCAGAAGGTGCTGATTATTTTTTTTCCTGTAACGGTTCTAGATCTGGTTCTAGCTCATTTATGGTGGCGAGAGCGTTTACACTGGTTATCTGTTGATTGTTTTCCTGCGACAGCACAACCCTCTGTGTTTTATTTCACACGTACTGTTAATTCAACTCCAGTCTCATCGAAGTCTATCATGAAGAAATGGTCCTGAGATTCGCTTCAGTGGGAGCGTGTAGCGCAGTGAGCAGACGTGAGGTTGTTTAGGTAATGACTTAAAGACTAACAAGCCTAACTGTGATGTAATAACCTCATTACCTCAATGCGGTGCTTTAATAATCAAAGCCAACAATTAAAGCAACAAAGTGCCATGTTGTTATTATTAGGTAAGACTCCGCAAGAACGGCACAAGACTGACCTATTTATAATATTAATGTTTCATTGGATTTTTTTCCCTCCAGGGTTTACTGTGACTTCATTAACACATAAAGACTCAACATTAAACTTTATGCTAGTGTTTATGTCTTTGAAGTCTGAAACGTCTATTAAAACTTTGCCCTGTTTCTTGTTTATATACGTATATTTTTCCCTTTTTTCAGCCTAAAACAAAAAGTAATTTGTTTGGTAACAACAATGTCCTGTAGATCCTGTTTTTATAATGCATCATAAATACGAGTAACATGCTGTGCACAATTTACAGTATAATTGCTTACAATGCTGTAATGCTTGCAAGTTGCGTTATTTCCATGTAAGGAAGGAGTAAACTACATAAGGCGCTATAATGCTACATAAAGCATTATAATGCAACATGTTGTTAGTCTTTCGGCTGCTCCTGTCAAGGGACTGCCACGGCGGACCTCAGTCTGCGCAACAACTTGGCACAGGTTTTAGGCCGGATGCCCTTCCTGACATAACCCTCCCATTTGATCTGGGCTCGGGACCAGCACTGCATGTAGTGGGACTGGGTAGTATGAGACACCATACTGTAATACTACATGAGGCATTATACTGTAATACAACACTACAGTATGACCAGACGTCCTACTGTACCACGGGCGTAAAACTGGGAATAAAAACAAATGTCACCATTGGGTTGCTAATGTACTGTATGTATGGATAAATGGATGGATGGATAAGGCACTATAATATCTCATAAAGCATTACAATACTTTATGTACTATTCTAGTGCATTAAGTCGCATAGCATTGCAATAACACATTAGGTACAGTAGTATCATAGTGCCTTAGGTCAAATTATAATGCTTTATGTAGTTTTATAATGCCTTATGTAGTATTACAGCGCATTATTTTGCATTACGGTGTAATGCCTTATATAGTATTATGGTTACTTTATAGTGTCTTATTACGGCACTAAAATACATCTTAAGGGCTTATAATGCTTGATAAAACATCATAAGGCTGTATATTGCATTATAATGTGTTATCTAGCATTATAATGTCCTATGTAATATTATAATGCTTTATTATAGCAGTTTTATATTGCCTTATGTTAAATTATAATGCCTTATGTCTTATGTAGTATTATATTGTGTTATGTTGCATTACAGTATAATGACTTTATAGACACTGTTATATTGTCTTTATAGACAATATAATAATAATAATAATGTATAAGGCATTATAATACTACAGTACTTAACATATTACAATACAACATAAGGCGCTATAATACTGCTTAAAGCATTACAATACTGCGTAAAGCATTATAATGCTACATAAGGCTCTATAATATTTCAAAAGGCATTATAATGCTACATAATTTGTTATACTTTGTTGTTAAGGATTTTTTTTAACTTAAGTACATTGTTCAGATATTTGTTCATGTTAACTCATATAAACATTTTTAAAATATCTGCTATAAAGCATGCTTTTATGGGCATCATGACTTTAGGCCATTTTTTAAATCTTGAATTGACATAACGCTGACATAAAGTCGAGCAGTGTTACTGACATGAGGTTGTGTTGTGATTCTTTTCAAGCAGTACTTATTACTGTAATTATTACTGTAAAAGCATAATTATAAGCATAATTATAATTATTATAATATTTTCACATTTTCTCAATAAAGTTCATATTTTCCTTATAAGCTTGTGCGCGGTGCCTCTGAATTATAATGAGTGTTTGGAAAGTTGGTCCAATGTTCTAAAATATCATAAGACAATCTTTAAAAAAAATAATTTATAAATTTTTTTTTACAGTTTATGGAACAATTAAATGTATTTTTTTAAGTAAATGGTTTATATCAGTGGTATTAATGTTAACATTTACTTTATTTTGCTTTAATTAAACATTTTACACCGCAGCATTCACTGGTTGATGCTCACTGTAATACAGTACAGTATGTTACCCTTTCCATAGTAACGGCTCATTCTTGTACAAGTATAGAGCACACTCTAATAACAATAAACAAAATTACACATAATCTTTGATACAATGATGCTTCCTTTAAGGCAATGTTTGTGGAAGGAGACTCCAGTGTCAGCGCTACAGTATGTACTGTAATAGTAAGGCTTTTTGGAAACTTTTCCAACATCTCCAAGATTGAGGAGTCCCAGTCTCTTTGTACCCATAATAACTAATCAGCTTCAGGATGGTTAGGAGTAAATCGGCTTCATCGCTCTATCCTGCTGTTGATTACTTTCCTGTAATAGCATTGCACAGAGTTTAAACAGCTTTGAGCCTTTGTGTTTAAGCTTGAAAGTACTTCAAAAAAGCTGAAAGATCTGCACACACACACATATACAGTACAGTACACACATACACTCATAATCTTATCCTCATGCTCTTTCCCCCAGAAATCCCCCCCCCCACCCCCGCCCTTTTATCTGTTCCTCTTATCAACAGCTTGTATTTCTTGTCATCTTTTTTCCATTTCATTTCTGTGGAGCTCTTTTAATATGAATGCACTCAAAAAGTTTACAGTATGTGTATCGGATTTTGCACAAGATTTGCTTGTAAAAGTCACTATTTTCAATTTGGCTCAACTGGATTTAAAAAAGAGAGCGAGAGAGAAACAGAGTAATGATGGATCCAAGCCTAAAAAGTGATGTCATGGTTCATAGACCTTTCAAGACATGGACTATCAGCACCGGTTCAAAACGAATAATAATGATAAATTTGTACGTCTTTGATTTACGCCTCGGTTCCAGCAGTTGTTTGTTATCCAGGAACTCCTAAGAGCAAAGGTATCTGTGAATTCTGAATTATTCAGCAGTTTCATTCCTGATAGATGAGCCTTTTTATTTTTTGAGAGGTTGGTGAAAGCTTCATACATGGCCTCCCTCGACTGTAAGGCGGCTACAGCAAGTAAGCGGAACAAGATATACAAAAAGGCTTGCGTGTGGTCACGCCTCTGTGCTTAAATTCTCCAAATGGGGGGCAGTTGTGTAGTGCAGCTCAGTGTCTGTAAGGTTGCGAAGATTCCAATCCTGCATGCCAAGAACATCAAATAGTCGCCTCTGTCCTCGGATTTTATTCCGACTTGGTTATATAAGAAACGACGGATAAAAATGTCAGGCAAATGCAAAGCGAGGAAACGCACGCCTCCGTAAAGTATAAACACTGATTTCTTGGAGAAAAAAAAACAAAAAAACAAAATAAGCTTCCACTGGGAAAAGCTCAAAGATCGATGTGCAGGAGGAATTGATTAAAAAAAATAATCCAGGCACGATTCAATAAACGTGTGGCAGGAGGACGAGTCCTAGTGCAGTTAAGTTGTTTGCATAAAATCAACAGTGAACAAATTATGCATTAGGGGAAAAACTCCAACCCAGAGGAAAAAAAAACAAAACATATTTGCATGGTGTTTAGAGATGTCGGTGCTACTTTTCGTTTTTTCCTGGAAAACATTAGCTTGTGTCACAGAGGGACCTTGTTATCATGGAAGACGTGTAGAAGTAGTAGAAACTGTGTGAAAACTGCACTCAGAGTCCCAGAATGCAATGCAGCTCTGTATATACAACATATGGTGCAAGTAATCGGCTAGATAACAATCTAGGAGCACTATGGCACAGTCATTGACAAGTCGACTTTGTTAATCAGTAATCATTTCACACAGTAGTTGGCCCAGTGGCGTAGTGGTTAACATAGTCACCTTGCAGCTCCAGGACCAGGGTTCGATTCCCGACTCGGGGTCTGTGTGCATGGAGTTTGCATGTTCTCCTCATGCTTGGTGGGTTTCCTCAAGGTTCTCCGGTTTCCTCCCACAGTCTGAAGACATGCAGATTAGGCTAATTGGCGTTCCCAACTCATCCATAGTGTGTGTGTGTGTGTGTGTGTGTGTGTGCCCTGCGATGGATTGGCACCTTATCCAGGGTGAACCCCACCTCATGCCCTAAGGCTCCAGACCCCCTGCGACCCTGAATACAGGATAAAGGGGTATAGACGATGAGTGAGTGAGTAATGATGTCATCAGTTTAAACTTATATATGATTACAAATAGGATTCAATTCGATAATGTTTGTTACATTTGTCGGTAAACTCTCTGTAATTTGTTAACAGTGTACGAAGCAGCGTGGTTTGTTTCCATTAAATGATTAACCTTCGTTCCTTAATATGCTGAGCCGTTATCGTTCACACAGAGGGCAAATGCTGAGAATGTGAGCTCTGCTTTATCACTGCTAGGAGCTTTTTCAAATATCCAGTAATCCCTCCGAGTCTCTGTGACGTACACCGGCATTGTCTGAGCGTGAGAAAGATAGCTTGGGAAGCAGCTCCTTATCTCGTCCCGACCGAAACCGAACTCTTCAGCCCCTAATTAGTCCCAAAGGTCATCAGCTGCTCTCGGTGATTAAGCTCGAGAGATGGAAATGAATATTTGGTGATATGTTTAATAAGCTTTTAATGGAGGTGTTTAGGGCTTCATTGGCTGTGACTCACGGCGCTACGCGGTAATCTACAGCACGTCTCCGTGTCTGTCTTGTACTCTTGCACCTGTGTGTGTTTTGTGCGTGCTTGTTTTGTTATTCAGTGTATATAATGCGTTTTCTTTCTCTATAGATATATTTCTACAGACAATATTTCTTCAACCCGATTGAAATCATTCTGACTAGAGATTCCAGTTAAACTGGTTACATGGACGCTGATCTGATAAAGCATTTCTCAAAACATTTAATCAGAATATTTTTTTAAGTCCAAATGGTTCTGCCCACAGTGAAGATTTCATTTGTCTGAAATATAACAAAAGAACAAGATTTTTTATATTTTTTTTATCTAAACAGTGAGATTCATTTAGGCTTTCTATCTTTCCTGACAAGTCCCGCCTTCTGCATTATGATTGGTTCCAAGAATTCTATCTCATCTCTGTCTATCTCAATTCGATTTCAATTCAATTCAATTCAATTTTAAACAATGGCCATTGTCTCAAAGCAGCTTCACAAAAATTAGGTAAAAGTGTGTATGAGTGAGAAAACATGTGTTTAGATAATAGTGAGATTGTCCCTAATTATCAAGCTGAGGGTGACAGTGGCAAGGAAAAACTCTCTGAGATGGCAATAGGAAGAAACCTTGATAGGAACCAGACTCAACCGGGAACCCATCCTCATCTGGGTGATAACAGATAGCGGGAATTATAAAACGACATCATGTGTGTTAGGCTGCTGGATGTTCAGCATAACAAAAGTTGTCCGAGTTATCACGGAGTCCAGTTCAGCACAGGGACGAGTCAGCAGGTGCAGAGGACAGGGGGGTGGGGGGTGGGGGTGTAGGGGGAGCTTAGGATCAGCATGTGTAGATCCAAACCATCATGAAGCAGAATCCAGCTGGTGGTGGTCCTTCTCTGGATGCCTCAAGATCTTCGCAGGGTTGACCTCTACCTACTGGAGCTGGCACAATCTCCAGATGCCTCAGGATGGGTAGGGAAAGGAAGAACAGGTGGAAACAGGTATTGTTTAGCACTGGCACATCACACCTCCAGGTTTCAGGTTCAATTCCCACCTCAGAGTCTGTGTGCATGGAGTTTGCATGTTCTCCCCGTGCTTGGTAAGTTTCCTCCAGTTTCCTCCCACAGTCCAAAGACATGCAGATTGGGCTAATTGTCATTCCCAAATTGCCCATAGTGTGTGAATGAGGGTGTACCCCGCCTCGTGCCTCCCAAGTCTCCTGGGATAGGCTCCAGGCCCTTCCGACCCTGTAAACAGAACAAAGCATTATAGATGATGAGTGAGTGAATGAAAACAGCACATCTTTGGATGTTGTTAAACGGCCAAGAAACAAGTGCGTTCCTGTTCTCACTTATGTTATAGCAGCTATAAACAGTCACTCTCTCACATGATATTTTTCTTTTTCTTTTTCAGGGAGTTAATAAGATTTTTAAAAAAAAGTCTTGTCATGTTACCTAGAAACCCCAAACTCCTCTTTCCTGAAACTAAACCCACAGCTTTACCTCTGTGTGTACAAAGCTCTGAAACTGGATGTTAAATAAACATCACCTTGTGATGTGAACAATTCCAGAGATATTTTTTTAATCCTTTTATGTGGAGCATCTGCTGTACAGGCTGTTACTATAGAAACGCTAATGTATCAGAATGAGCACATTAATAATAATAGATGAATATAGAATTCAAAAGCGCTGTAGTGTAACTGATTCGAGTGCTGTACTCAAGTGTTGAAATAAAGCAGTCTGAATTGTCTCTCAGCGTCGCAGTGTGTGTGCGTGCGTGTGTGTCTGTGTGTGTGGTACAAAGACAAAGTGAGGCATGAAAGCACAGTGGGAACAGAAGGATGAAGCTGTCGGAAAGTCAAGTAGAAAAGTCGCAGCATGGATACTTCAACAGAAACACGCGCACACGCGCGCGCACACTGAGTGGATGATCGCCATCCTATTAGACCCGCTGAGCGTGACTTCAGGCTCTGACCCTCCTGACACCTGACACCCTCATGAGATGAAATATTTTTCCAAAAGCGGTTAATTCCGCAGAAAAGGAAGATCCTCAGCCGAAGCTGTAGTTTTGACAGACTCTCCCACGTGTACCTGATGTACTGATGTACCATATCTTCTGCATGTTAGCCCTACGCTATTTTCAAATTACTGTATGATCATCATTCAAATAGGTCTCCAGTGGAAGAGTGCAAACACAAAACATGGGGGAAAACTGTTCCCTGCTTTTCATTCCTTTTATATATCTTTATATATCTTAT
>JAQMYG010000019.1:1740738-1752507 GCA_030014215.1 Clariallabes teugelsi
TCTCAGGGAGTTTTTCCTTGCCACCGTCGCCGTCACCCTTGGCTTGCTCATCAGAGTCATTTCATTCATCATTCATTTATGTGTTCTTGTGCAGGAGTTTACATTGTGAATCAACCAACTTAAACGAAACTACAATAACTTGAAGTAGTCCTTTTGTTTTGATATTCGTGCTCCTACATTGCATGGAGTGTGGTTTCAGGCAGCACTACACCGACGGTGCTAGCCTTTTGCACCTGACGTCACCACGTCTGTCTGCCATGGTCCAGCCCACTTCAGGCCATTCATGAGGTCGGAAACTGGTTGATGCCACCTGTGCCTATGTTGAATTTTGAAGATTTGCTTTCATTTTCCTAAGCAATAAAGTACATGTACAATTTGTTCCAATATGTTTGTATTAGAAAGATGCAAATTTTTCACCAAGTTACTTTTCTCCCACCCTGTAAACATCGGTTTGATGTTTACAAAAGTCCTGCCCACACTAAGCTTAGATAGACCTGTCTTCATTATCCGTCGTTGATATTGATGATAAGCTACATACCGTATGATTCTTAATCAGATCTTATTTAGATATTTAGAAAAATCTTGTCATTCTGATTCAGGCATTAACGGTCTTTAATGGTTGACAATCATATCAGATCTCGGATCGGATCGGATGTTTTCAATGTAACGTGAGATCCTGCATATTGTGTTTCGAGTGAGCAGATTATATTATACGAAGCTCTCTTGAGAGTTCCCAGAGAGCTGGGGTTGGGTGCTCGATTCGGTAAAGCCTGTGCTTAATACTGTGTGTTACTGGATTTCATATACTTCTGATAAGCTTCTGGTAAATGGGAATGGAAATTGAAAAGTCACATATCAAAGAAAAAGTCTTTAATTAATGACGGCCAACTTCAGTATATTTAATATTTAGAGAGCTTAGGTTTTTCTTAGCCGGATTTCTGGAAACGCCAAATGATGTGCAAATACTGTATATGACCAAGTATCCCAGTTTCTTGAACCAGATCATCAGGGGTTTATTCCGTATGAAATGTTATCCTCCTCAGTTCAGTTCTTACCTTGTTCACGGCTTGATTCAAATCGCTGAAATGTAACGTTGGTGAAACAAAAATATAATCATTGCAAATGATCAATGCTGGGAAAGTTAGTTTGACTCAATGCTGGTTGAGGAAAATAATCAAAAACAGGGTGGAATGGTGAAGCTCCAGATTTACTGGATGTAATGTTTTATTGTCACATTTAAACAAATGAATCTTCTGTGAAACAATTTATTTCCTGATGTAGAAATATATAGCACTGTGCAAAAGTTTTGACCCCCCTCCCCATTTCTTAATATTACATTACATTACATTGTGTAGATTAAATAAAGGAAATGGGAACAAATGCTTTACTGTGTAACAACATCAGCAGCAACCTCATTTCCCCGGTCGTCTGTTCCTACCACTCAGCATTCATCATTAGAAGTATACCATTCACTAATCAGGCCCGATCATCTACGGTATCATCATCTGCACCTGTTTCTCACTGATTCCTGCCTCAAGATGATTTTTACGCTTAATAGGTCATTGTGTGACAAAAACGTTCCTCTGAAGCCGCTCAGGTACAGGGACTGGACTGAAAATGAGAGATAAACACTTGCAACAAATGAGAAACAAAAAGGCCTTCAGAAAGCCTGGAGAACTATTCCTCAAGACTACATTAAAAATACAAGAAAGTCTGGCTCTTTGGAAACCAATCATAAACAAATGAGGGGGAACTCAATACTTTTGCACACTATAGCTTCTCATATTATTGAGATATTGTAAACTCCTATCAGACAGACCATTCACTGGTGCTGTTTATTTTTTTCTTTCCAGAGCAGAAGGCTTCTGGAGTTAAACTAGCAGTCCATTATGAAATGATGGGAAAAGGGAAAGCTCGCAGCAGGTAGTTGTAGAGTTGTAGGGTCGTTTAAAGCATGCGGTGGTAAAAAGCAATTACCTTAAAAAGAAAGAAAGTAAAAAAAAAAGTCAGACAACAGACAAATCCACCAGAGTCTAGCAATAAACCAAGGTTCAAAACAATACATTTAATAAAAGTCAATCATTTGCTCTGCTTTCAAGGTGCTTACACACTCGGCCTGCCTGAATGCTAATCAGATTTCATGATTGATAGACACCACCGGTCTGTTTGTAATCATTTTGAAGGCTTTCAGTCGAGGCTGCTCGCTTATCCACAGAGATAATTCAAGATCATTCTCTGGCATTTTTTCTTTGCAGATAAAGCATTTCAGACGACATTCCGTCTCCTTAAAAGACCTCAAGATCTACTTTCTGAAACCTGAAACAGGGAGTAAAATAAAGGAAGTTGAATCAATCAATCATGTTATTCGATGTTGAGATCCTGAGAATGGATCGTTTTTCACATACCGTAATCTTAGACTAGAGCTTTAAGTGGACTGATCCTCTAAAAACAGCTTTGATACTTTATCTTTTGCAGTTTACATAAAATAAATCAAATAAAAATCAGTAAGCACAGGTATGGTGATTTATGAATATAGGCTTCATGGAAAGTGTTTCCCATGATTATTTGCATTTTTGTGCCAGTTCAGGCAAACAAAGGAACGGCCAATACTAGGTGTTGATGCTAAAAAGTGTCTCACCTCTGTGTAGTGTCCGTAACTTTTTACGGACATCACTTTCAATGATCTTAATTCATTCAGATGAAATGGCCAATTTAGATTTTTCCTTTTCACAAAGAAAGATACAGTATAATCCTGAAAAAGTGTATTATTCTAAAATGCAAAATT
This sequence comes from Clariallabes teugelsi, assembly GCA_030014215.1. NCBI lineage: Eukaryota > Metazoa > Chordata > Actinopteri > Siluriformes > Clariidae > Clariallabes > Clariallabes teugelsi. The sequence goes on from JAQMYG010000019.1 coordinate 1,743,524, forward strand.
GTTAAGATATTGCAACATAAATTTGACATGGTTACAGACACTACAGATTTTTTGTGGAAAAAATATCCATAACATAATACATGCACGGAGTGCTTTCATTTAAACAACAATTTTTACAGGTCATATGCTTCTACAGTAGAAGCTTACACCATTTATAGTATCAAAGAAATATACAGTAAATAATAAGCATTTTTAGTTATTATTGTTTGAAGCGAGACAGTATAACACTGAAAATTGGCCATTTATTTGGCAAATTATTTCACTGTGCTTTTCTTTTTCTTTTGATTGTGTAAAGCTGCTTTTCGACAATGACAATTGTTAAAAGCGCTATACAAATAAAATAAAATTGAATTGAATTATGGTACATCTGACAAATAATTGAATTATTATTATTATTAATTATAATTAAATGTATAACATAAAAAAAATAAAATCAACACCAGTGCTGTGTTTTGTCCGAAAGCAATGCGTACCCATTATACCCACGGACTGTTTTTCTATAGTTAAAGCTTGGGACTGAAATAAAGGCAGCAGTTGGAACTCATGAGTGGTGCAACAAAATCGAAAGTTTTATGATGCTCCTTGTCTGATGGTGCTAGAAAGCAGAATAGGTCATTGCCTCTGGGTGGAACGGGCATTCTCTCAGATAGCGATTTTTGTTTTTCCTCCAAGTCTGATTCACTGCCCTTTGTCCTAACCATCTCCAGTAGTTTGACACGGGAATCGACCAAATACAAAATTAGTAGAGGACAAACTAAATTGCCAAACGGGTTGAAGGGTCACAGTTTGCATTTTTATTATTGATGTGTTGTCTGTACATATATTTAGTATTTTGTATTTATAAATACAGTTCTCACTGTCAAGGCTGTACTAGAGCAGTGCAATGATCCTGCACTCCTCAAAAAATCTACTCAGCCAAGGATTTTTTCTTTTTTTTTTTCATACAAAATAACTCTTTCTATTTATTGACATATACCAATTGTAGAGATGTTTAGCCCCATGGCTGTTTTGCCCCTTTGTGTTTGTGTGTGTGTTTTTTTCCCCCTGCACAGGCCATCATCTCAGATTTAGCTCGTGTTCTGCTTGATTTTTATCCGAAGGGCAAATTGGTGGAATCGTGCTTGATCTGTACTGGTTAAAGCCAAGTCCTTCTTCCTTCCCCGAGGGAGAGCTTTCATGGAAATGCCGTGTTAGATTGGCATCACGAAGGCACACACTGCACACATACACTATTTATATTTACTGCTGCACCAAGGGCAGATGCACATGCTGTGATTTTCCATTTCCGATTGCATTTGCCTACTGAAACATAAAGTAAGAAATATACGTAAAAAAAAAAAAAAAAAAAGAGTGCTTAAAACAGTGTGATCTATTAGCCTGGCATCCATTTTCCATGAAGAGCATGAAGAGGGATCTCAAATGACTGGCATCAAGCAGTCAAAAATGTCTCTCTGGCTTCTGCATGCTGATCAGCACCTTTAAGAGGAGACACTGCTTTGATGTTGTTTTGAAGCATCTTTTATTTAGCACGTACTTCAGCTCATCAGAAAGCGAGCAGTTCATGCGAGTCAAATTACTGTTAGATTCGGATGCACACCAAAGCCGTGCACGATAATGAAATTTAATCATAGATGACCCAAATGGACTCGTTTGTACTCGTAGAACCTTACACGGCCTCGAGCTCCGGGTGGAGAAGTAGTTCATACTCTGCTATCCTCAGCACTTGTACACCAATATTAATTCTGTGAATAATAAACCTGCTGGGAATCTTCAGTGCCTCGCTGCAGGAGGCCGACCTTTATCCCGCTTCATGATAGTGAACGTGGACGTAGTTTTCCTGGATCTCAGACTTCGTGCTCCTTTTTTATCTGAAACTACACAATCTGCCAGACATGATTTTTTTTACAGACTGACTGATTTATGTTAGCAATATCAGTTCAGTCTGGTGCAAATTCATAAATCATTATACACACTTTTTAAATATATCTTATATAATAGAAGATTTGGATTATTTGGTCCATCCACATTCCATTAGGCGAAAGATAACCCTCACCCTGGAGATATATCTGCAGTTTCTGTGGCGGTCGAGTTGCCAGCTCGATGCCCGATTGTCATTCACACATGACTAATCTGCATGTCTTTGGACAGTGGGAGGAAACCAGAGTACCCATTAGGCACGGGGACAACATGCAAACTCGACACACACAGTCCCAAGGCGGGAATCGAACCCCAACCCTGAAGATGCAAGTCGACCAATAGAAATAATAGAAAAGTTATTACAGTTTACAGACAGGTTTTATACTGACGTAATTGTTTAATTGTTAACAGAATGCATTATATATGGAGTTTATAACAAGATAAGATTATAGCCAAGATGAGAATATACTAAGTATAGGTTATTAATAGGCATTCCTAATATAGTAAGTGTTAATGTACAGTATTTGTGCAGCTGGCACGATGACTTACTGGTTGGCACTGTCGCTTTGCACCTCCAAGGTCTGGGTTCAATTCACGCCTCGGGTCTGTGTGCATGGAGTTCCAACCACTCCCCATGCATGGTGGGTTTCCTCCAAGCACTCCAGGGTTCTTCCCACAGTAAAAAGACATGTAGATTATGCTAATTGGTGTTCCCAAATTGCCCATTGTGTGTGAATGAGCGTGTAAGTGTGTTTGAGCCTTGTATTGGATTGACCCCCCATCTACAGGTAGGGTGTACCCCGCATTGTGCCCTGCGATGTGGTATAGACGATGAGAGAGTGAGAGTGTGTATTTTTGCACTCTAAGTAAAGTAACATTTTAGCAACAAACCAACATATGTTGAGTAAATCAGTAATGTTTATCTGTCACAATTTTTAAGACTGCATATACAGCTTTAACATTATTATAAACAATTATACTGTATCCCAGTAAACTAGTGACAGGATCGTGAGCATCCAAGGTTTATCCACGCCCACGTGGACCAATGCAGAACAAACTGCTGAAAAATGTCAATGTTGGTCATGAAATAAATGCACCAGAACATCCAGTGCACCACAGCCTGCTGTGCACAGGGCCGAAAAACAAAGAGCCCAAGGCTCCAACCACCCCAGATCCCAATCCAATGGAGCACCCATTGGAATGCACTGGACAAATACAGTAATTTCGATCCACAGAGGGTCAACCCTGCAACTCACAACACCCAAAAGAATCCTCTGTTAATGTCCTGGTGCCAGACACCACAGCACACCCCTCAGAGGACTTTTTTAGTCATGCTCCAATGGAGCTACCCTGAGGGCACATGGGGAACCTACACAATATATCAGTGTAAATCATCACTTAGTTAGTGTAATTAACGATAGTAAAACACCTGTGATGTGAAGGTATACTGTACTGTACATTAAACCTCTCAATGCTGTTATAATCCATTATCAGCACTGGAAAGCCGCTCGTCCAGTCAAATTACTCATTCAAAACTAACTTTTGTATAATTGTATTTATAGTTTGCCATATACATTTAATTTGACAGCATTTTAAATGTTTGGAATTTTTAAAAAATAAAAAGTATGCACAGGGAATTATAATGAAATGTGACACAGCACAATTATAAGTTTTAAATAAATTACTTTTACAACTTTTATGACATTTTTGAAGTTTGTAAGAAATGTTCACAAGAACTCATTACCAGCTTGCAAAAAAAAAAAAAACTCTAAGCACAGTTATAATGATTTATGAACATAATGAATATGAGCGACATTACGTCGTTACATTTTGTGCCGTCTCAAGCAGACGCCGTGGAAGCGTTGTGAGCTCTGAACTCTGAAAAAGTGGCTGAGATATGTTTGCACAGGAGCTTGTTTAATCAATGGATGAGTGATCACAGAACAGCTGGAATGCTTGTCAGAGCCTTTCCCGCAGTCTTTAGTTGTGTGCTGTTTGTCGGCGTGTGCCGTGAGGTTGTTGTCGCGTTATGCCCACATGGCGAAAAAGTGAAGGATGCGTTCATTTTGTTTTAGGGATCGTTAAAATTCGAGATAATTTCTGCAGTCAAATTGGACCTAAGGGTTCTGATATGTATAAAATTTGATGAATGAACTACTAGTTTTAGTACTTCGATACCCTTGCCTATCGGGAGAGAAACAATCACACAAACACACAACAATGGGGTGTCGAAAAAGTGCTCTGGATTATTTACATAACAAAAGTGGTATATACTGTAGAACTTAAACGATCACCCTGTGTAAACACAAAGTACATACATGGTCTTATCACCCGCCTCCATGTGAGCTTTGTGAGGAGCTTGAAGGGCGGCATGCGATACTATGATATTTATATTTTCTACATACTAAGAGAACAAGAGACGGCACAGGAACCATACGTATAAGGAATGAGGAGCCTTGACCATATAAGGAATGAGGAGCCTTGACCATATAAGGAATGAGGAGCCTTGACCATATAAGGAATGAGGAGAAAACTGAAAGGAACTTGAAGAAGTGGAGGGGCATTTTAAGGTTAATATAGTAAAATGAAAATAAGATAAAAGATTACAAGGTGGAGTCCAAAGGGCTACATTAAACCTTCATAAGCTTTCTATAAGGCTCATTTTATGCTTTACTAAAAGCAAATTATAATTTTTTCCCCTAAAAACATCCAGATACTTGCTTGACTGTAATGTCTCCTAAAACTGTAACAATTTACATAAAAGCAGTGCTTATAATGCTTCTTAGCCCTTACATAAAGTAAACCTGCATATATATTTTTGACAACTAGAATACAGTAACCCTGCATAAATAGACTTCATTAAAGCTTTTTTGATGCTAGGAGAGGTTTTTATTATTTTGTGTCTTGTAAAATGTTAAAAAAAGAACAGTCTTTATAAAGCTACATAAAGCCTACATAAGTCCTGATGCAACACTTTACATAAATACTGACCAACAAAAATATCTGGTTTGGTCAATTTTGATGTTAAATGTATGTACAGTAAGTGATAGATTTTATACTAATACAGAGTTGCATTAGGACTCTTCCTAGTCTGAATTACTCTATGTTAGAACATCATGACACCTGCCATTATACAGTACTGTAGCTTAAGGGTCTTTGGTTATGTCAGATTCATATAACTGAACCAAAAATTATGCTTCTCTATTAGTCACACTTATACAATATACTTACAATTATATATCATCCTGGAAAAATATATTCATACCCATTCATACTGTAACCCTTTCATTAGATTGTCAAGAGTTTATCATAAAAATTGGGTTCTGATGTCAAATCTATACTTGATTTAAGCCGTCTATGACTATTGAGACCTATTGGAATAAATCTTAATGATCATGAAGCGATTATATAGGTGTCATATAAAACTGTGAACATCCCCATAAGTAAGGTGACACAAGCAGTCCTCATTTTTTTTGCGTTATTTAGTCCTATGAATACCAGGCATGAGTATTAGTTATTCTGCGAGTGCTAACATGAGGTCACATGCTCTAGAAGTCATATCGCTTTTGTCAGGATGATGTCTCACACTGCAGTCTTGCACAAGTCCTGTAATTAGAAATGCTCTGAATCATTTTTTTTTTTTTTTAATTTGCAAAGAAATTTGTTTATGTTGAAAAAAAAAAAAAGTCCTAGCATGCTATGATTAATCTGTTCATATGTCTTTTTATCATCTCTGGATGCTGAAAAGTATTAATATCACTCATAAATTTAAATACACACTGCCTGAGGTTCGAGTTCTCCCATCATCATCTTAGACGATCTGTTTATCCTTGCCAAACCGGAGCTGGAAGTTAATAAATGTTTATATCCTCCATTATGGGCTTTTTCTATAGCTGATCATTAGCATATGCTAATTTGGGGGGGACATATAATGGTGGTAGTTTAGAACATTTTGTTATTATGTAAAGCAATGGAGAATTTCTGTGCACAGAGAGAGAGAGAGAGAGAGAGAGAGAGAGAGAGAGAGAGAGAGAGAGAGAGAGAGAGAGGACATTTCAGGATCCATGCACAGAATGACTTTAATCACAATTTGTTAAAGAACAAACCATTTTACAACTGTAATGTTTGGCAAGACTTCGTGTTAAATGAAGGTTATTACATCTTACAGTGGAATTGCAGAGGAATTCTGGAGAATCCCAGAGATACAGGCTATGCTGGTGGGGAGGTTTAGTGTCCTGGCTTTGTGTTAGACATAGCAATAACATTATTTATTCATTCATTCATCTTCAGTACCTGCTTTGTCCTCATCCAGGTTGCAGTGGAATCCAGACGCAGGGGCACCTCTAGAGATTCTGGGCCCCTTGAAAGCCTAATATACTACTGTAGTTCCCAAACCTTGACCATGTCAACACTGTTCAACTGCAATACCATTTTAGTTGCCTTCGGTCACTCAGGGGCCATGAATTCATCCTGTCCCAAGGTCTTCTGAAAACACTAAGTCTGAGATGAGAAACACCATGGGTGGGGAGCAGGGCCATTACAAGTCACAATGCACATACAGCAGTACTCATTAACCCCTAGGGCAAATTTAAAGTAGCTAACATGACATGCTTTCAGGAGATGAAGGATTCCAGTGAACCTTGAAAACCTACCCCAGAAAATGCAAATGATTACCAAGGAATTATGAGGCATAAGGTAGCAATGCTGATTGTTATAAGATAAAACTTATTCCATTCAAAGGTTTGGACAAACCTTCTAATTCCATGGTCGTTCCCGTTTTTTTTTTTTTATTCCTTTCTACATTATAAAACAATGTTGAAGGCATCCAAAATATACAATAATCTCCTTTGAACAGTTGATGTTGAGATGTGTCTGCTACTTCTGCTCTGTAAACCCTTCATAACAGCTCTAATCTGAGGTGCTGTTTGTTAATCGGTGATTTCTGAGGCTGGTAACTCTAAATTAACATCTCCTCTGCAGCAGAAATAAGTTTTGGTCTTGCTTTCCTGGGAAGGTTTTGATGAAAGACAGTTTCAACATGGTGGGTTGTGCAAATGCACTTGACAATACTGTTCTTGCAAGTACTGTTCCACAACAGTGGAGCTTCTTGTCTTAAAAAAAAACAACTGGTTCTTGTTTGTGTTGTTATTCTTTGATTACCTAATGCCATACAGTATGTGTTATTTCATAGTTCTGAAAAAAATCCAGTATTGTTCTAGAATAAATCCAAACTGAGCTTCCCAGCCAGAACTGTGGCTGTCATTCCATCATTATGTTTTAACCAAATTTTCCCCAACCCCCTGGTTCAGGTAATGATGGTTTTCCTCCCAAACACCATTGAAAACTAAGCTTGTTAGAAAATCTTTCCTGTTGAAATAGTTAAAGGAAAACTTTGACCTGCTTTCCTGTGAAGCTCTCTCTTTCTCTGGCTGTCAGATTCCACTGTCTACACACCATCCAGTCTTCACCAAAGCACTCGTCAAGCAGTGCAGCACTGTCATTCAGAATTACCTCCTTGACTGACAGGCAACAGGACAATCCAGAGCATGATCGATAGCCAGCCAATCTGGGCCTCAAACCCAGTTTCGTTAAACATAAAGGGCAAGACCGAGGAAACACACATTTCCTTCAAGTTTCATGTCTGCCATTGCTTATCCCAAACCCTATTAATGAAATCACGGCAGGTGAGGCGTACAGGGGTATCAAACACACGAAGCTTAAACTAAAACGATTGCAAAGAATTATCTGGCGTAGACTCGGTATTTACAGTTCCATGGCACCAACATAAACAGTTGTCTCTTGATACAGGAAACATGCTGAGTGTAATTGTTGAATAGCTCGACAGCTCTTCCGAAGCCCATTCTCAGCCATAGACCCGTGAGACCCCTTGTCAGGCGGCCCGCTCACTGCTTAGCAGGATCTGTAGGAAGCCGGTGTACTTGATATGCCAATGGGGATGTGGCAAGCAACAAAACAGTACGGAATAGAGGAAAAAAGACACAGCACTGCGGGCTTCAGTGCAAGACCAGGGTTTGATTTCAATCTTCAATTACAGGAGCTGCTGCATCTATGAAGTCTGTATGCTCTCAAGGCTGTGTCGCTTCTCATTTTTACGGACCACTGGTTTCTGTTCCTCTCGGTAATCGCTGTCTGATACTCTTCCGGTCACACAGTGGGAGCGGCCAGAGACTTGAAAGAAAAAAAAATCCCTTTGTTGTTAGTGAAACGATTTTGTGAAGCTTGGCTTGGCTCTGGCTTGCTCTAGTAGAGATTAGCTGTGGGAGAACTAACACATTGCGCAGAGCCATTAAAGTCCCAGTGAAGTCCTGATTGTGACAGAAAGGATGGCTGAACATCTCTTGGATCTGTGACTCCACAGGGTCCAGTCCATCCTGCCAGATTTCATGTCCATGCGTGGATCTGTTATGGATAACGCAGGCTTATCAGAGTTTTTGGAGACTTTGAAGCAGTCCGATTGCAGTTTTGTAAAACTTTTGACTTAATACTTAATGCTCCAATGTCACAGAAATGCCCTATTTATGTCAGTTTCTGATTTGGCACCACTTTTATTCTTAGTGCTAGTTCTAGAGTCATTGAGATAACATGGCCAGGCACAATATTCTTCATAGGTTATCACTTTGCATTATACAACAACACTGTTAAATTCTTAATTCTGATTGGACAGAATATGATAATTATCTTTACTACTTATGCAAATTCAAATTATTTGCAGGCATAAACAGAGCAAAACTTTGATGTCCAAAATTACTGTAAAAATCTTTTACATCGATTTTTAAAAATTATTTAGATATTTTCACAGATATAGAAAAATCGTATCATAAATGGACAACCGATGAGCTGGTGACAGGTTCAAGAACACAGAAGGCTCACTGATGGAGGTGGGCTCTCCTGGTTCGATCCCACAAAAGAACTATCGTAGCACAAATTTCTGCAAAAATGAATGGAGGTGCTAAGATAGCCATAGAAATGTTCATTCATTCATTCATTTTCTATACCACTTTATCCTCTATTCAGGGTCGCGGGGACCTGGAGCCTATCCCAGGAGG
>JAQMYG010000019.1:1760554-1773953 GCA_030014215.1 Clariallabes teugelsi
ATTTACACATTAAGTTTACTGAAAGTAAAAACAGTTGAAAGTCAGAGGACGTTTCTTTTTTTGCTGAGTATATATGAGTCTGATTAATTAGAGCGTAATTCTATTTGGATCATATTTTACCCTGTGATTGTAATTGAAATAGAGGATACACTGGCATGCTTCTTTTGTCATTATCGAGTCAAAACCACAAAATTTTATAATGGAAATGGAAAACACTAACAAAAAGCGCACCAATTCCCATCCAGTCAAATCCTTATGAGATTAAGCCAGTGTTATTCAGATATATATATGAAACGAAGTTGCTTATTCCTTTCATTCAGTGAAAGAAAGATATTTTCAAAAGGAACCACTGAAATGTCTTGCACGCTTCCCAGACACACAAATCTTTAAGTTGTTTATTTCTGCCCCTGAAATATTTATACTTGTTTCTTTTTTCTTCTCTCTCTCTTTTTTCCCCCTAAAAACTGGAACAGCATTTCGTCTAAACCAATTGCTCTCCAGTGCTCACCGATATTCCTCCAAACGTTTGTTCGTATTTCAATGTGTTTGTTTGATCCGATTTCTTCTTTTTGCTTGCCAATTTTGATATATATATTTATATATTTTTTTTTTTTTCAGGATTGCACCCTTTTTTTAAGCTGTGACAGCTAAATGCAAGAATACTAAATGAAGCTACACTGCATTAAACAAAGTCTGTAATTAACTCTAATGGCCTGAAGGCCGCTTCATTTCTGTGCCAATGCGACAGGCAAAAAAAAAAAAAAAAAGGGGTGGCGGGAGATAAAACACTGCAATTTTACACTAAATGATTGGTTTCTCAGTGTAATGATTATCAGTAATTCTACCAAACGTGTCTGATTATTTCTGGTTGGATTGGCATGCGATTTAATGATCCATGAGAGATTTATGTAAAAAAAAATATTAATAAAGAATATATTCTCAAGGTTCATCTTAAAGTGCGAAAAAATTGGAATAAGGAGAGTATAATCGTTTTTTCAGTATAATTTATAAATCAATAAAAAAGTGGACAACTCAAAGAGAAAGCACTCAGCTCTTATACAGTACTTTTAAAGAATAAAAACATGTACAATGAACAGAAAATGAAACATTGATGTGGCATGAGTAGTAGTCGCAAAGTCGTCTGTGTGAAAGAAGGTAGATAGCACTTTCCACTAAATTGGTGCAGAAGCATGACTGATCGGCCGCTTGCGTATCTTACAGTATGTACACATGGAGGATTAAATGCAACACTCATTAGATGAGGCATCACTCACTCAACTCATCATCTATACCGCTTTATCCTGTATACGGGATGTACCCTGTCTCATACCCTACGTCTCCTGGGATATGAGGCGGGGTACACCCTGGACGGTCCATCGCAGGGCACACACACATACTGTACACTCACTCACATGATGGCGCATGAGAGGCTTTTAAAATTCAAACACTAATTAGAAACCTGATTTTAACTTAGCTTTGTGTGTAACTTTTAACTACACATACATGCCACACCTGATGGCTGCCTCGCGTATCCTGTCCTGCATTTGTTTGGTGCATGGAGGGTGTATGTCCTCAGGAATTATCGTGACGTCAATATGCATATAAACAGTGGGGGCAATGTAATCAGCTGGTACATCAATAATGGCTGAAACATTGAAATGAAACTTCTCGAGTCTTTCCAAAGTCGATTATGTAAACTTCATGCACAACTTTCTGTGTGCCCCCTACTGGAAACTTCAGGTAACACACGTAGTATATGGGCAAGTATGTGAACTAATATGCTCTCTACTGTATGTGAAAGCATTAGTTAACAGCAATAATATCTCAGGCTTCAGTATTCGATCATAGTCTAGAATTGTACCTGTGTGCGATTTCACTCCCAGGCTTTCAGACACTAAAACACTGCCTTTACACCTTCTGACTGGTAGCTGTATTATGGTGGTAGGAGAGGCGTAGATGAGGAATGGGAACTGGCAGGTTTTACGTTCTTGCAATTCAGTCATGTTAGTCACTTCATCAACACGTTTGTCACCAAGACTGTTTTATGTATTTGCATTTACTACAAATAATAGTCATGATATTACATTGGGAAGGGAAGGCATCTAATATAGAAGAATCAGATTTGCAGTTTGGCCTGGATTAGAAAACCTCTGCGATTGGGATGGAAGACATTCTCCTCATTGCACTGCTCCCACTGTACCGGTTTGTGTGTGTCGATTCAGTCAGTGCCCCCACTGGAGTCTCCCGGATCTTTATCGGCCATGCCTGATGCCTAAAGATTGTGTGGTGGGTGATTGGGCGGAGTGGACTTCCTGCTCAAAGACGTGTGCCGACCCAGATGCCCCGACAGGCATCCGGACCCGCAGCAGGGACATCCAGCAGCTCCCGGTGGCCGGGGGATCCCAGTGTCCCCTGCTGGAGGAGAGCGAGCTGTGTGAGCCACTGGGAGACGCCATCCAACCTTGTGCAAAGTGAGCATTCACTACAAAGCGTGACACTAACCGATAACAAAAAGTGTTTATAAGGCTATGCAAGACAATTTATGATACACATACTTTAAGATGAATATACATTTGTAACGCCTAGCAATAATGGTGCTTTTGTGTTGATTTATGTCAGTGTGTTATAAAATAGACTTTTCTAATGGAAAGTTGGATGTCGTCAGATGTTATGACACTTTTTGGGCTCATGTTATCTTGCGTAAGATAATTGCTACCCGCTATAACACCCTGATACTGTCTGTATAGCACACCTTGTAATCCAGGCGAATTATTTTATTATTTATTTTCATATCTAGTACTTCATTTGATGATTTCATCTGGGAATTTAATCAGCGACTACAAAACAAAAAGGGCCATACTCTTTTCTTTCTTTTTTCTTAATGCGATAACAATCGATGTTTCCACAGGACGTTATTTAAGTTTTTTTAAATACCTATTACATGTCAGAACAATCGCATGTGCAAAAGGTTAGTAAGATGTTTGTCACATGACCTTATCAGGTCCACCTGGAGGACAGCGGAGTGGGCGGAGTGCCGCGTAGACGTGTTGCTCAGCCAGCAGGACCGACGCCGCTCCAACCAGACGGGTTTGTGTGGAGGTGGCATGCAGACCCGGGAGGTTTACTGCATCCGTGTTAATGCTGATCTGATCTCGGACCTGAGCCCCAGCCAAGACAAACCAGGTACAAAGCAAGCACAAGACTGCAACAGGATTGATGGCAACTATTACAAACAATCCAAAATAGCAAAATATTTAAATGTTCTCTGCTATACACCAATCAGCCTTGACATAAGGACCGCCTGTCTAATAGTGAGTAAGTTCCCCTTTTGCCACCATAACATGGTGCACTGTGTGTTCTGACACCTTTTTATTGAGACTAACATGAACTTTTTATTCCATTTGAGCTACACTTGTGCTTCTGTTGGGTCGGATACAAGGGCCAGCCTTGGCCACCCATGACCCTCTCACCAGTGCACTGTCCTTCCTTGGATCAATTTTGGTATGTCCTTACCACTACAGACCCCACAAGAGCCATCACAATTTCCATCCATCCATCTAGGAACCTCTGTAGTCCAACTAGGGACCGTGGTGTTCAATGGTGATCACTGTATTTCTTTCTATTTGTAACTGTGGTAGAACCTCCGGTCAACATTCACATGCTACGAGCAATCTGGAAATGCTAATTAGCCTAAACTACATGTCTTTAGACTGTGGGAGAAAACCAACTCAAATTCAGCAGACCCAATGTGGGAATCAAACCTGGGACCTGGAGGTGCAAGGTGACAGTGCTAACAACTAAGCCACCATGCCGCCCATCACAATCTGGCCATTGTCATAGTCATTCAAATCCTTATGCTTGGCCATTTTTTCTGCTTCCAACACTTGGCCCAAAATGTTCACTTTACTGCCTAATCCATCCCACCCACTGTTAGCCGAAACTGTAATGGTTAGACAACTGGGTCAGAGCAACTCCAAAACTGCGGCTCTTGTAGGCTCTTTCCAGGCTGCATTGGTCAGGACGTACCAAAAGTGATCCAAGGAAAAAACTACGTTGAGCGACAGGGTCATGGGTGCCCAAGGCTCACTTATTCACATGTGGAGTGAAGGCTGGCCCATTTAGTCCAATCCAATAGAAGAGCTACTGTAGCTCAATATTAGGCAGGTCAATGATATATATACAGTATATAAGATTTATGGTAGGAAATCTTAAAGCTAAGGATATATTCCTTTTTCAAAAAATGGAATATCTTTCACTTTTTTCATAGAAACTCAACATTATACATTCTCAGACTGCATCAGCATTTTTTAAACTACAGGTAAAAAAAAGAAAGAGACAACTCTCGTTTTTCTGTCTTTTTCATCCCTACATCACCGTCTCTGTCTCTCCCTGTCTGACTTTCACTTTATTTCTGATGCCTTAACGACTTCACCTCCTGTCTTTCACTTCACTTCCCCCCTTTTTTTTTTCTCTGCTTCTCTCATTTCTTCCTTCCTGTGCACAGACACCTATCAGCACACGCACATGCCCGAGCTGACACTTCTTTAAAGCCGAGTCGTGAATGAAAGTGCTGCTGCAGAGATTGCTCTTAAAGAGACCATCAGCTGCTCGTGCTGGGTTCAAAGCGAGGCGGTGGGTCGTGTTCCTAATCGACATGGTGCAGGGGTCTTATCCCTTTATCGAGGTGATCTGGACAGGGTGCAGAGCAGGGAGGACGGGAAGACAGGAAGTCAATCTGTTCTGTTTGAACTGCGTTGTGTGTAGAGCTTGGGTGAAGTTTGCATCAGAAAAACACAAAGAAGCAAATGGAGACCCGACACTGGCATATAAACATTATCAGCTTTGCTTAAATGATTGACGATTCCACATGCTGTGTGGGCGGAGCATAAAATTGAGCAGACCGCTGATTCGTCAAGTGCAATTGTAAGGATCAGTGTTGGGCTCAATCAAACAACAACTGACAAAAAGAACAGACCTCCTAAAATTTGCATTGTACTTTAGAACTCTCTCAAAAGTATTGGCACCCATGGATTTATTTCGGCCACGTTTCGGCAACAATCTCGCTCAGTAGATGATTGTGTTTCATTGGCAAAGAAAAGCACCATGAATTCACTCCAATCCCATGACAAGACACCAGATCATCCACATAATCTTCAGATTATCAGTGTTGAATCTTTAGAAAGTCTTCACCAACAGGCTATCATGAATAATCTGAAATGTAATACATGAATGAACAAAACTTTAACACAACGGTCCAAGAAGCAATAAGAACCTGACATGCACTCACTCTCACTCACTCATTGTCTATACCGCTTTATACTGTATACAGGGTCTCAGAGCCTATCCCAGAATAAGGCAGGGTACACCCTGGACAGGGTGCCAATCCATTGCAGGACATACAGAAACACACGCGCACATACACATTCATTCACACACTATGGGCAATTTGGGAACACCAGTTAGACTTTGGACTATGCGAAGAAACCGGAGCCCCCAGAGGAAACCAATCAAGCACAGGGAGAACATATAAACTGTGTGCACACAGACCTGAAGCAGGAATCAAACCCTCGACCCACCGTACCACTACACCACTCGATTTGACATACAGTAAAACAAAAATCAGCGGCCATTAGAGGTGTAATGAAAGATTTGAGCATTTGCATTGTAGGAATGTGCAATTCACATTGTACTGTAGAAATCAGCATTCAATTATTATTATTATTATTATTATTATTATTATGATTATGATTATGATTATGATTATTATTATTTCTATATATGTATATATTATTATATTAATATATTGACATATTAACATTATTTTATTTATTTGAATTGTGATTGCACTGTTTGAACTAATCTGTACAACCCATTAAAATAGCTCTAGATTCTAACCTTCAACATTTAATATACATTAAATTGTACAGCTAAGTTACCACTTCAGTAGCTTTTAAATGACACAGACTCCATGCCACTGAGATCTACAGTGGGAAAAAAGAGGTGATGGAAGTTTGCCATTTTAACCATCTTTGGAGCTCTTTTTTTAAATATATATATATATATATAATGGTGTATAATTGGTTTGTTTAATTTTACAAGCAGAAATACACGGACAAAAATGTTTTTTTTGTTTAGGAGTTATAAATGAAAAAGAAAACAAGAAACCTTTTAGCTTTTCCATTAAATAGTTTCTATTTGTTTAGAGAATTGAACTGAATCAAGTACTGTGAACTGAATCATGAACAATGAGTATATCAGTACATCCTTATTGACCATCCAAAAAAACCAAAATATGTATTTACCTCTGAGGGTTTAACATCAAATAACTAATATGGCTTTTTTTCCCCCTCAAAAAAAAAAAAAAAATAATCAATTCGTCTATCACTAATCATGTTTTGACCTCTGGAGAGCTCCTCTTCAGCTTTCATGGGAAATGGGTGCATGTACTTGACCAAAATGTGTCTGGCTCTGGATTTATGTGTGTAACCAGTGCAGCGCTGTATGTATAGTCAGGTGGAAAAGAGCAATTACGGTATGCTAAGCAATCACAAGTCTAGCCATGTTCACATAATGGGTTCTCACACAGAGCGGTTTTCTCAGAGGTAATGGTGCAATGCTGCAATTCCTGCAAGCATGTGAACTGAAATCCCAGGACTACCTCAGACCTGCTGCTGGCTTTCTGTGCAACACCCTTAACCAGAAAACTCTTCAAGTCTCAACTGTGAATTGTATCCTGCCTCACTGCTTCACTTGTATAAAAGTGAATAAATCCTTCCAATCTGTTTGTTGGTGATATATTTTTGTGTATTTTTTTTTTTTTTAATAGAAAGCCAATCTCAGAGCAGCCAGAAGCCGAGCGTACCACCCAGCCTTTCCAGAACCATTGAAAACACGGGTAAGATGGATGGAACTCCGTTGATTTTTCTTTTCACATCCTCCCCCTGGCCCTCCTCTCTACTCAGAATGTCATTTCCCCCTCCATTTCTGACAAACACATCACCCTTGCTTGCTCAAATGCCTCTGCATCTCAATTTGTTTTCATGTCAGATAAATGTGTGGTGTGTGAAGCATCATCAGTGAATATACAGTGGCAGTCAAAAGTCTGTTTGTTTGTTTGTTGTTGTCCGTCCGTCTATCTGTCTAGCTATTTAAAGAAAATGCTTTGAGATCTGGCTTCTTATACAGTATTTCTCAAACAGAATGAAATTATTCCTTGGATGATTCTCAAAGGATTTGTTTTATTTGAGGAGGACGAGGAGTGATAAAACATGTAATGTGGTGAACTATATGTGTTGCGAAAAACATAAAGTTCAGTGATTAACCTAAAGGTCTTTATTCTGTCTGATTTACTGGTGCAGATAAAAATAAAATGTATTATAATAATTATGGTCATGAGTTACTTTAGTGGATTGTAACTACTGGGGTCATTTTAGTGGATTGTAACCATGATGATGATTTTAGTAGTCTGTAATGACTGTTGGTCATTTTAGTAAACTTTAGTATACCCACTGGTGATCTATTTAGGACACTGTTATTAGTGGGGACATTTTAGTGAATTATAATATCTGGTGTCATTCTATCTATCTATCTATGTATCTATGTATCTATCTATCTATCTATCCATCCATCCATCCATCCATCCATCCATCCATCCATCCATAAGTGATCATCTAGGGACCATGGAGGCCAATGGTGATTTTCATTCCTATCCTGATATTTTCCAGAACTCTTTTCTTTCCTTAGCCATTTTTATTGCTGTCCGCCCCCCTACTCCTATCCATTCTTTGATGTCATCATTCCATCTTCTTGCTGTTTCCAATTTCTGTTTCTCTCTATCATCAGTCTGATTAATCTTTCTTCTCCCATCCTGCATACATGCTCAAACAGACCCGATTTGTGCTCCTTGATAACTTCACCAATATTTTTTCTTGCGTGAGATCTCTTCAGATTCTTTCATTTGTCACCTTTTGTCTACATCCAATTTTTTAAAATCTTTATATAGCATTTTATTTCAAAAGCATTCTTCTTTCTCACTGTCCATGCTTCACAGACATAAAGAAGTGTGGAGAATACACATGTTATCAATAGCTTGAGTTTGATTTATTTTTTTTGTGACACAAGAGAGCTTGGTAGTTATTTTAGTTGACCGTAATGACTGGTGGCCCTTTGAGTGGATTGTAACCACTAGGGTAATGTTAGTGATTTATAATCACTAGTCTCCATTTTAGTGGATTAAACCACTGGGGCCATTTGAGTGCACTGTTATCACTAGAGTAATTTTTAGTGGTTTGTAACTACAGAAAATCCGCTACATACAAACCAGTTCCATTTCGAGAGCTCATTTGTAAGTACAATTTGTTGTCCAGCACACATTTTCTACGTACAGAGATACTAACACGATTGGCTATACATAGTATATTGCAGTACAGTATACTGCAGTTGCAGAGGATGCAAGACGTACGCACTTGATAATGTGTGCCAGACATGTGATCTAACTTCCGCGAATGAACATGAGTGAACGCACGTTCATATCTTCAAAAGGACTTAATGTTCTGGGGTCATTTTAATTAACTATGACTACTAGAACTACTGGGATCATTTTAGTGACTAACTGGTGGTTGTTTTAGTGAACTATATCGACTGGTGGCCGTTTTAGTGCACTGTTATCACTGGTGGCGGCACGGTGGTGTAGTGGTTAGCACTGTCCCCTTGCACCTCCAGGGTCCGGGTTCGATTCCCGGCCAGGCTCGATTCCCGTCTCTGTGTGCATGGAGTTTGCATGCTCTCTCCGTGCTTGGTGGGTTTCCTCCGGGTACTCCGGTTTCCTCCCACAGTCCAAAGACATGTAGATTAGGCTAATTGGCGTTCCCAAATTGGCCGTAGTGGTGAATGAGTGTGTGAGTGTATGTCTGTGTGCCCTGCAATGGATTGGCACCCTTTCCAGGATGTACCCCGCCTTGTGCCCTAAGCCACCTAGGATAGGCTCCAGGTCCCCGTGACCCTGAATACAGGATAAAGCGGTATAGAAGATGAGTGAATTAGAGTGTTATCACTGGTGACATTTCAGTGATGGGGTAGCAGACAACTCCAAACCAGATCTGACCTGGATCCACCTCCAGATCTGACGTGAATCCAGATTGGAGTCTCCTGCTCTCTTGGTTGTAACCAGTAGTGGCCATTTTAGTGGACTGTAATGATTAGTGGTCATTTAAGTGAACTACAGTATATCCACTGGTGGTCATTTTAGTGCACTTTTATCTTGGGGGTCATTTTAGTGGTTTATAACTACTACTAGCCATTTTAATGGACTATAAACATTGGTGGTCATTTCAGTGGACTGTAACCACTGGCAGCCATTTTAGTGAATTATAACCACTTGGGTTCAATTGAGTGGTTTATAACCGCTTGTGCACATTTTAGTGCACTGTAACCACTGTGGTCATTTTAATGGACTACTGGGGTAATTTTAGTAAACTCTAACCACAGATACTATTCTACTTTCTACTACTATAGAAATGATAATGCATTATCTTAACGTATTAGCTTAATATAAACCTGTGGTTAGCACAAATGAATCAACACCTTCAGACCAATCAGAATTGAGTATGTTTGGACTTTATTGTTTTAGGCAAATCATGGCAAATGGTAAAATTAAACTTCTAAATCTACTGTGTGCCTGGACTAAGCATTACATAATGTTCTTCACATATTCTTTAATAACTTGAATGAGCCTAGTCAAATTTTGTACTTGTCCAAAAACAGTTACAGGTGTTCTTGTTCTTGAGGTTTGTGCCTTAGTGTAGATATAATGAGTTCTCTATGGACTGATACTGCTGAGTGAGAATTCTTCAGGATGTTACTGTAGATGTGACAGTGACAGACAGGCCGTGTGTTTTGGGTTTGGGTTTGGGTTTTGTTGTGAAGCTCTGAAAATAATTACCTGTGTGTATCACAACTCCATTATCCTTCTGTAATTAATGGTTATAACTGGTCTTATAAAATGAGCTCTTAGCCCCTGAATGCTAAGCTCTGCTGCATGTGTCTGGATTGGAGGGAAACTCAGAATTAATAACACATTATTGATGTGTAAATAACAGCTTACAATGCCTAAGATACCATATCGGTAATATGCATGGTGCAAATACTTATACGTGGCTACAGTATGTTTACATTATACACGCATAACAGTTAATATTGCCCGAGAGTATGATAGTGATAAGTAACCTGACATTATGAAATCCACAAGCTTCATAAGCTTCACGCCATTTGTAACCAGACATCAAGGAGTCACATCCTGGTGTTTAATAAAGCATTAGTTAATCGGATGTTAGGAAGTAATATGGTTATGCTTTAGAAAGTTTTATGACACCTACCATTATAAAGTCACATAATCATACTTTATAACACATTAATTTACTTGGTATTGTAATGTAACATCCTCATACCTTAGAAGCTGCTATGTAACCTGACATTACAGAGACATATGCTCATGTTTATAAAGTGCTATGACAACTGACAGGATGAAGTCATGTCCTGAAGCTTTATAAGTCGCTAACATTACATAGTCATATGTTCATTCTTTATAAAGTGTTATGCAGTCTGGACACACAATACAGTATGAACTCCTTATCTGCATTATGATGTCATAACCTTAACTTTTTATAGCGTGCTATGTAACCTAATATGTTCCTGGCATGTTTTATAAAGTTATTTATTACTTGGTCATGAAACAAGTGGTTATGCCCCACGACTTCCCAAGCTGGACCGCTCTTGTTCGTACACAGGTTTGAGAGTTTGCTAGCTTTTAAATCAACAGCTTGTACCTGATTTGTCTTTGGTGCATCGTCCCACACAGCCCCTTTGTGTGTACGCGTGCGTGTATGTGTGTGTGCATGCATGATGAAGCAGCAATGTGTATTCTCGCCGCTCAGGAGTTTTGATTACACGCAAACGTCTGCTCGGGGCCTCCAGGCCATCTGGCAACATAAACAAGTACAACCTGCGAAGCTTGGCGTTAATTTAGCCCTTGATCCGTTGATCTGGCACTGCCACGTGCTCGTTATCATTTTCAGCCCCATTAATTTCAGGAGCACGCAGAGGGAAAGCAATTAGGAGCACCCTTTTCCCCAGAGGTGTGAAATTCTTTTTTTGTTGTTGTTGTTGTTTTGTTATTTCAAGCCTTTGGGATGGAGCTTTGAGGAGCAGAGCACTCCTGAGATCAGACATCCTGTTCCCTCACGCTGCAGTGTGACGGGGGACAGGGTCTGATGTCCTGTTGTTTTAAATAAAGTCTGTGTTTTAATTCATTTTTGATGTTGGCTGTTTATCTTGTATATAATGAACTACATAAAAGGGGCATTCAATTGAAACCGGGACTTTCGATCACACAGAACAGTTATGAGAGTAAAATCTCCCTCAATCTCCCATAATCACCTACTACACTTAACCCAGTGTTTCACTTGGATACCATCAAGGTAGACATTTTCTAAAAACGTCCTGAAGCATGATTCACGTCTGAAACGCTGGTCCCCCAGGAACTGCTTAATGTCCCAAATATGTGGAAATGGATTGGAGTGAAGTCAGAATTGTAGAGGGATGTAATAATAATAGCTTCCAGCCAAGTTCCTGTAACGTGTCTTCCGTTCCTGTCTGTTCTGCAAATTTGTAAGGATCAGAAGTTCTATTGGCTCAGTGTAACTACAGTTAAGCATTAGTCATGCAGCACAATGCATATTTATTAATTATAATAATAAAACGTTACAATCACATTGTTTCCTTTAACTCCAGCATCATCATAACATACATGCTGTCCATGTTTACCTGCTGTGGATGTTTATAACAGGTCTGTTTACATTTGTGTGTATGCTTTGTGTGTGTGTGTGTGTGTGTGTGTGTGTGTGTGTGTGTGTGTGTGTGTGTGTGTGTTTGCCCTGCAGCACTTCAGCCAGTGGACAGCCAGCTGTGCATGGGTCCTGTGCCGAGTACCAGCCAGCTGTGCCACATCTCTTGCCCCGTGGAGTGTGAGGTGTCTCCATGGGGCGCCTGGGGGCCATGCACCTTTGAAAACTGCAGCGACCAAACCGTGAAGAAAGGTACAGCTTCACACACTCATCCTTACTCACACATGCACACATTTAGTTGTTGTTTTATCAGCTAATGTATAAGAGACTTATTAATATTTCTATATTTCTTTTCTATAAAGTCATTTATGTAATTCAGATGGTAATATGTGCTCAGGTTTTATTCTCTAGACCCGTCACATGGTGAATTTCCATTGATTTAAAACCGGACAATTTCAATACATAAAGTGTTTTATCCCTCTTATACAAGTGCAACTTGTCATTGTATAAAAATGTATACAAATATTTTATACATTTATAACTACTTTCAAAAAGGTACTGTAGATTCACTTCCATCACCAGCCTGTCTTTTTTTTTTTCTTTCAAAATCATCCTGAAACTTACCCATGGTAGGAAGTTGCCCATGGAGACTTCTTCCATATGTGGTTATCTTGCACGTCTGGCAACCTTGACAAAAACATTCAGTATAGGTTGACTACTGCATTTCCAAATTGCCTGTAGTGTATGAATATTTTATATTGCCTGTGTGTGTGTGTGTGTGTGTGTGTGTGTGTGTGTGTGTGTGTGTGTGTGTGTGTGTGTTCCCTACAAAGGGTTGGCACAGCTTGTACCCTGAGTTCTCTGGGATAGGCTCATGGTCCAGAAAAAGCATTATATTCAATGGAGTGTTCAAGTCAAACCGGGACTTATTATTGTGCAAAATAAGAGAACATGAGAGTAAAAACTCCCTTTATTTCTCTATATAATCCCCTGCTACACTAATGCACTTATCCCAGTGTATAGTGCTTGGACACCATCAAGGTAGAAAGTTTTATGCCTAAAATGCTGGCCTTCCAGGAATTAATGACCCAAACATGTGGAAATGGCTTGAAGAGAGGTCTGGACTGTCCGGGGGATGTGACAATAACTCCCAGCTGAGTTCCTGTAACATGGAAGTGGTGTTGGTGAATGATTGTGTGTACCATTTCAGCACAAGTCCCGGTTTGACTTGAACGAGACTCGTATGATGAATGGATGTATTACTGATGTGAGCAAGTCATCGGAATTAAAATCTAGTATGATGATGTTTGTAGTTTGTAAAAACATCATTGGAGTGATCAAGTAATAATAATAAAACAGAAACATTATAGTTTTGTAAAATATGTTTACATTAAAGAATAAGTCAAAGATTTTATAAAAGAAAATAAAATTGCATTTTTTTTGTTGAGAAGAAAGGAAAAAGTTTTCTCTTTAACAGATAAAATATTGTAGCGTTTTTCGACGCCACTAGGGATCTTGGAGGACGAGTGAGCTTCCTTGCTCCCCAATGCAAATGGCTG
>JAQMYG010000019.1:1828575-1838779 GCA_030014215.1 Clariallabes teugelsi
GTAGAAAGAAATAAAAATCAGGAACCATCATGGAGTTAGAAAGTGTTCTAAAACTTTTGAACGGTAGTGTATATATTATGTATACAGAGTCAAAAAATGTAGTAGAGTAGGCAAAAAATGTATACACACTTCAGGAAAAGAAAAACTTGTATAAATTTAACGTTATTGCTATATATTATATTAGCCTCATTATTATAATATATATGATAATATAATAATTATAATATGATAATTTTATTACTATTATTTTCATATCAATATACATATTTTTATTTTTCCAAAATGTGTATACATTATATATATATATATATATATATATACATACATGTGTGTGTGTGTGTGTGTGTGTGTGTGAGAATATATGTCAGCGGTTGTCGAGCAATGACGAGGTAACCTTAGGTAGCTTTAGGTTATGCATCAGTTGAGGTAAAGGTGAGGTTTTCTTCTTTTGGCATTTTTGCAAGTCATCTTGAAATATTGGCAATGTTTCAAGATGCGTCATGGGTTTGCTGTAAAGAGGAAGCATAAACATCTGGAGGCAACAACTGTTTAGAAAGACACTCATCGTGAAAACATGACGACTATTTCTTGAAAATAAAATGTGTAAAATATAACCGCTCTAAAAGGAGAAGACAACGTGATGCTACTGTACATTCATCACATGACCTCCGTGGAACAGAAATTTCAAAGATTTGTTAATAAGGAAAGGAAAAAAGAAAGAGTTTGTTAAGGGTTTTTTTTCGTTATACAGTTTACACACAGCACTCCTATGATGCATAATCATAAAGTTAATACCGTAACATTTGTGTATGCTTTGTACTGTAGCAGCTGGAGCTTTATATATTTTAACTGACACCTACACCTAAAACAGTTTAAGTCAAAGTCAACTTTATTGTCAATTCTGCTACATGTATAGTGCATACATATAGAGAATCGAAATTACGTTTCTCTCAATCCTCCAGTGTTACAAATAACACTGAAAAAACTTAAATAACACAAACTTATAGAACAACAGAGGTAAGATAATTGAGTTACTGTCCTTCAAAAAGGGACATTTAACATCACAAGAAGGCTGATATGGAGAAAAACTGAACAGTGCAATAAGAATAGTGCAAGTGTGCTTATTTTAGATGATTAAAGTGACATTATAAAGAGCAATATAAAACAGTATGAACAAGGTATGTACAAATTTATTTATTTACAGTTATTTTCCTGGGTTGAGGTAGTACATGGAGCATAAAGTGACTCAAGTTTGTGAGTGTGTGTGTGTGTGAGTGTTGTGTGTCTGAGTGTCTGTGTGTGTGTGTGTGTGTGTGTGTGTGTGTGTGTGTGTGTGTGTGTGTGTGTGTGTGTGTGTGTGTATACAGTATTTATCCCCTTATCCCTTTATCCACCTTACAAATGAACTTTTTATGCGTCTGTCTGTCTTTATTTATATATTTCCCACCCATCATTTCATCTAACCCATCCATCCACCTGTCTGTCTGTCTGTCTGTCTGTCTGTCTGTCTGTCTGTCTGCCCTCAAGCAGTTCTACAGTAGATCTGCTGTTCTTGAGCAGCAGTGACTTGTCCAGGAAAGCATCATTAAACTTCGATCCAGCTTTCTTGTCTCATAATCACGCTGCAGTGAACGTCTCTGAATGAACAGCAATTAATCATTTCTCACCAAATTACCAAATCACAGCACAAAAAGTGAAACTTGTTTACAGAAACAAACACACATGTACACACACACACACACACACACACACACTAAGAACTCTCTGCGACTAAAGAGAACTCGTAATTACATTTATGCCTTTATGCAAATGAAGCTATGTAAATAGGAACAACTAATTAGTGGTTTCTTTTTCCCCCTTTTTTTTTTTTTTTTTGGTCGTCACTAATTTCCAGCTCAGTGTTCATCCTTTTGCCTCAGGACCGTTCTGACTCCGGTCTCCTCTTTCTTCTTCTCCTGCTCCTTTTTCCCTGCCGGCCATGACAAGTTGTTAATCACAGTCTATTCAGCTCGGCATCACAGCTTTTAGTGTGGAGTCATGCCCCGCATGTGTTATTCATGACGCCGGGGCAGTTATCCCAGCGCTCTCGCACTCTCTTTTAAACCTTTAAAAGAAAAAAAAAAAAGGGAAAAAAACAGCTAACACTCTCTTATGCTGCCTCATGCTGCTGTGTGGTTTTTCTCTCTCTCTCTCTCTTTTTCTCTCTTTCAGTATTCTGGGTTATGATGTCAGGGAGATCATATTATTTTGTTGACTCCAGTTATGATTGTCATCCATTGAGGTTTTGAAAACATCAAAATGACGTAAACGTTTACGATTAAATCGAGCTCGGCTTTGTGTTGGTGTTCCTTATGATTGGCCATCTGCTGTGTTGTGTGTACACTTGGCTTTGAGTTTAATAATGAACTCTAGTCACGTTTTGTGTGTGTGTGTGTGTGTGTGTGTGTGTGTGTGTGTTAAAGCCTTGTAGTGGCCATGGAGATCGACAGAGAACAGCGTACGCACTTCGCATGCCCAAGGAAGGCAAAGAGTGTCCCAAAAGCATGGAGGCGGAGCCATGTGTGTTCAACAGGAACTGCTTCCATTACAGCTACAACATCACAGGTACAGTATCATCCTCGATTCTGATTGGTCAGAAGGTGTCGATTCATTTCCTTAAGATCAGACAGTGGTGCAGCTCTATGCTGTAGTTCTCATAGTTTTACAGTATGCGAGGGGTGTTCAAGTCAAACTGGGCCTTGTCGTAAAATGTCTGGTGAATGGAGGCATAAAAGCGATTGATATTTACAGAAGATGGCAAACGCGGTACGGTGATGAGACTCTTAGATGCAGTAAAACATTACAATGGTGCAAACATTTTAAACAAGTTATGAATGATGATCCTAGGTGAGGTGGCTCGGAGCCCGCTGCAGTCATTCCCACGAACATTCAGCGAGTGGAACATCTGATGCGTTGAAATTCACGTGATAATTGTTGACAACTTGCGGAAGAGACGCATCTGACCACTAACACCACTTGCACATTACAGAAATCGCTCTAAGCCATTTCCACATGTTAAGCCATTTCCACATGTTTGGGCCATCTAAGGAGTTCCTGGGAGGCCAGCGTTTCAGACCTGAAGCAGGCTTCCAGCGTATCTAGAAATCTTTCTACTTTGATGGTTTCCAAGCACTAGTGAAACACTGGGATAAGTGCACAAGTGTGGCAGGGGATTATATGCAGAAATACAGCTATTTTTTACTGTGTGCTTTTGTTCTGCTCAATCAAATGTCCCAGTTTGACTTGAACGCCCCAGTATTATTTTCGCTTGTTCTAATTCCACGTTAGCGTTTCTATGGTAGCGGCTCATTCAGAGGGACTTGCCTGGCTTGTCGCACAATAAGTCTAATAATAAACGTTGGGGTTATTTAACAAAGAAAGACGTAGAATTGTTGATATGGTGACAGAGTCTTGATCCTTTGAGAATTCCTTTGAAGATCAGCAGGAAATGTTTTATGAGCTTTATGCCTGAGATTGTTGCTAGAAAACCTTTTAGTGCCCCGTGGAGGTATACAGACCAACGAATCACATTCTACTCAGACCAGAGTGATCACTTTTTGTTTTGAAATGAAGTAATTAAAAATTAATTATCCAACATTATTATTATTTTTTTCAAATGTTTCATTATGTAATTAATATTTAATGAAAGTAAACATTATGTGTCCATAGCCGGGATTTTTTTAAAAAAACTCAATGAAAATGACCTAAGTGGGAGGGCCATATTCACTTTCTCACCTGTCAATCATAGTGTCACTAGCCAATCATGTGAGTCCAAATATGCAAAAGAGGGCGGATAGTGCTTTTCTCAAAGTGTTATACACTGCCCCGTGAAGCAGCGTGAGTCTTGTAGGAAACATGTGGTAGACTTCAACATCTCCAAGTAGCAGCTTTGATTTAACTGGAGAGATGTGACCTACAGTAGCAGGTGGGCGGGAACAAGCAGGTGACCAATAATTCCTGGAAGACTTTTATATACAAATTGCTGATAATTGGTATAAATATATAATGCAAATGATATTTTGTACAGGAACCGTGCAGTCTTATTAACACTGCTGTTTTTTAATCATATTTTTGTGACCAATCTCATGTGTGTATGACATTCAGATTGGAGCACGTGTCAGTTAAGTGCCAGCGCTGTGTGTGGAAGAGGGCTGAAGACACGCATGCTGGACTGTGTGAGAAGTGACGGCAAATCAGTTGACCTCAGATTCTGCCAGGAGGTTTGTTTTCACGGAGTATCAGATGTGCAGCATGATTTAACATTTAACATATGGTAGTGTTTTCTATAAAGGCTACATGTGTATGTCATATGTGATAGGGATCGCTTTTAATGACTTCTCATGCTTTAGACTTTGTGTTTGCATTAGGACTTAGCATTGTTTCTGATTTCACCGTTTCCTTTTTCAGATGCTTTGAGTTTTAAATTTACATTACGGTATTTGGCAGACGCCCCCATTTGAACAGTTGAGGGTTAAGGGCCTTGATCAAGGACCCAACAATGGCAATTTTGTGGTCCTGGGGATTGAACCTGGGATCAGTAGTTCAACACCTTAACCACTGAGCTACCCCTTTCCCAAGTGTTTTTTTTTTTTTACACAAAGCCACAGTAAAGTAGCACAACTAATCATGACAAAAACACACAAAACAACAGGAGAAATGGAAACCATGGAAACAGAAACAAACAGAATGAAATAAAAGATCAGGCACTAAAGCAAGCACAAAGTCTGAAACATTTGTCAGTCACTAAAAGATATTGTAACCGAAACAATATGATCTATGAATGCATTTATTATACACTATGTAAGAATGTGTTTATAAGGCATTATACACAACGTTGTAATTATTTATGAAGAGATATTCCAGTTTATAGCAATGCATTTATAAAAGATTACAAATCATGCTACATGACACTACTTAAAGTCTGCTCAGTATGGTGTATTTATTCACAACAGAACAAGAACTTATTGTGGAAAATTTTGTTGTCAAATTTGTCAGTCATTATTTGATTCTGTGTAATTCACTGGCATGCTTTTACAAAGGTGTGTTATGAACACTGTTTGTAATGCACCATGTTTACACCCCATAATGCATCATAAACATAACTACAGTATATAGTAACACATACATTACTACGTATATTGACTTAGCTACCACTTCTTATCTCAGTCTGTTTCTCTGCAATGATAAAACTGGCAGCATGCAGGATGTACTGCTCACTAATACATTCAGTAAGTCCTATTTGTCCACCGCTGATCAATCTACATACACTCTACAAGCCTATGAAGGACAACAGGCTCCTAAATCTCCCACAATGGCCTTTTGCAACAGGAAACCCAATGTACAAATGATGTATCCTTGAAAACACTGCTCAGGTGATTAGCATTTGTATCCCAGTGTAAAGATTTTTTTTTTCAAGAAGGAATGAGTTCTTGGATTGAATTTTCAGACCCCACTTGGTTAAATCAGTGTAAAGGAAGATCATTCAGAGTCACTATAATTAGACCCTGTGAGTTTTGTTTGACGGAGTGTTAACCTTGTTCAGCAGTTACAACAAAGATCAATGTGCAGAAAAGGAGGGCCTTCAGTCTTATGTCTGCTCAGTAATGCTTTCCATGGCTAATGACCTATGAACACATGCACAACTTTACAATAGATTCATGAATCAAATGCATTGTTATAATGTTTTATAGTTTTTAACTATGGAAAATACATTGTACCTATACAGTATTTATAATGCATTACAGCTATAATCATTAATCACATTCTATTCTAAAAGCTTGTAATTAGATTAGTCATGTCTATAAGACTTAATGACATTATCTATTTATACATAAATTTTATGTTTTAACAAGAAACCTTAATTAAATGTATCACTAGTTTTTCAGGTATATATACAGTATATATTGTGGATTTAGAGCATTAGAGTTATGAAAGTTAAGTTAAAAGTCTAAAAGTTTAGAGAGTTAAAGATTTGTAGTGTCCTGAAATGTTCTACTGCAAAATTTTGCATTGTAAGAATTTAAAATGTTTAAAGTTGTTAAGATTTGTATTTCATGTAAAGTTTTATGGTTTTGTAGTAAATTAATTAAAAAAAGAAGTAGTGTATTGTAGTTTTTCAGGTATAAAAGGTTTTAAGTATAAAAATGAATAGTATGATGTAAAGTTGCAGTGTTTTGTATTATGCTGTAAAGTTTTATAGTGCAAAACCTGAAACTTTACAAAATACTACCAAACTTTACAACATACTGTACACTCAAAAGAACATACTGCAAAAATGCAGTTTTTTTTTTTTTAAGTTTAAAAATGTGTGTTTTAGGTAGGCATTTACAGTTGTAAAGTTTTATAGTAAACTATTTAAGAATACATGTTTATAATATGGTGTAAAGTTGTAATATTATGTTATATGTTGTAAAGCTTTATATAATAAAATCTGAAACCTTTACAAAATACTACATAACATTACAACTGTGTGTGTGTGTGTGTGTGTGTGTGTGTGTGTGTGTGTGTTTGCTAGTTGGGTTTGGAGAGAACCTGGCAGATGAACGCTTCCTGTATGGTGGAGTGCCCAGTAAACTGCCAGCTCTCAGAATGGTCAGTGTGGACAGAGTGCTCTCAGACCTGTGGCCTGGATGGTGAGGGCAAAAAATTGTTAAACTTTCATATATGACAGTTGTTTGTCTGCAATACTGAATAAATTGTTATTAATATACTATTAATGTACTATAATATGGATAATAGGGATTCTGGAAAAGTCCTACAAATTTGACATGTTAGACATTACAGTTCATCAACTAAAAGTGAAGTGCCAATACTTTTGAAACTTCATACTCCACTGTCTAGTAATTTTACTTAGGTTTGAACGTAAAAACAAATCCTCCACCCACAGACCAGCCATTCATCCATCAATCTACTGTATATGTACATAGATAAATCCAACAAGCTTTCCATTCACCCAGTAACCCATCTCTCCAAACGATACTTTAATCCACCCATCCATTCATCTATTTATTCATTCATCCATCCATCCATTCATCCATTTATTAATTCAACCATCCATCCATTTATTCATCCATCCATCCATTTGTTCATTCACCCACCCATCTATCCATGCATTAATTCTTTCATCCACGTGTATAAACCTTTCACCCACTCAATTCAATAATTAATACATCTATCCATCCATTCATCCAACTATCATCCATCCACTTACACATCTATTAGAATCACTTACCTTTCAGTCAAACTAACTCATGTACCTATTCATACATTTGTGTCCATTCATCTGTCCATTCATTCATCCACCCATCTATTTAACCATCTGCTTATTAGTGTGTCCATTTATCCATTATGCCACTCATCCATCTATTGTCCCGAATGCACACACACTCATTCATCAATACTTCTATTAACCCATAGAACATGGAGTATGCTACCTGTATAATGTTAATAGATCTAGAGATGGATGGATGGGTGGATGGATGTCTCTCAGTTTAAAGAGGATGAGATGGAGCTGTCTGTCCATCTATGTGATTAGATCTCCAAACAGAATAAAACCTCATATTTAAAAGAGTGTCACATGGCCATCTGGGATATTCAGAGAGGAGGGGATATGCAGAGTGTGTGTGTTTTTTAAGGAGGTGTGTTAATCCTGTGTGGCCCAAGCACCAGGAATCGGGATGAATATAAATGCAGTGAGTCAGAGACGGAGAGTGACAGCTCGCAGCAAGACTGGAAGACACAGGAGCAGATAAAGAGACAGAGTCAGACAGAGAATGTGGCAGGATCTATTGTGCAGAGTGTAGACAGTACATTATCTCCCCCAGCCTGCTCTGTGATGGAGGCTGGAGAAATCTGTTTATCCCAAAATCTCAGAGTCCATTACAAAGATCTGTTTTATTTCATGCTTTGATAAATTAATGGAAGTTTACCAAATAACTATACAAGGCATAAACCAGATTGTTCTCGTGCTAAAAAAAACCTGTGGAAAAAAATTAAGCAACTGTGAGTCAGCAGGATGTTCAGCTGGGTTTTAGTTCCATGAGAGCTGCTTAAAAGCTAAACTGAATTTGTCCCTTTCTTAATAATGCATACGAATAATGATTATAAACCGGATGTTGTATATGAATTATTGATAGGTGATTAAATTAAAACTGTTTTTATTAAAGGATTCAGACTTTTAGTCTCAGGTGTACAGTAGTGATTGATATAAACAAATTTAGGTCTACAAGCATCCATCTGTTCATCCATCCATTAATACATCTAATAATCCACCACTCCATTCATATAACATCACTGGGGTTTAATATCCATCCATTCATTCATCTACTTTTGCAACCTCTCATTCGTCCATCTCAATCACCCACATGATCACTTATTTATCTATCCACTTTTTATTATCATTCATCCACTAACACATCCATCCACCCATCGATCCAGGCATCCATCCATTCACCCATTCATCAAAACTGCTGTCATCCATCCAGCCGTCCATTCATCTACCCAGCCAGCCAGCCAGTCAGCCTTTGGTTCACACAATAATCTATCTATTCACCCATCTATTTAGCTATGCTGGTAACCAACTTTCCATCCCTCCATCTATTTATCTATCCACTCATCCAATAACCTATACATTCATACCTCCAGCCTTTCATTCACACACTAAGGCATTTCTTCTACCAACCCATATATTCATCCAACCAACCATCCATCCATCCATCCATTCATTCACCAACCATACAAGCAGCTATCAATTTATCCAATCATCTATACAGCAAATCCATCCATCTGTCCACTTTTACAAACCATCCATCCCAACTCCTTTACCCAGACACATATCCATTCATCCACCCATTCATCCAACTATTCATCTGTTCGATCATCTACATAGCCATGATCCATCCAGCCATCTTTTCACCTGTGCAACCAAACAGCCATCCATCCATCCATTCATCCATACCTCCCTCCACCTATTCATCCAGTCATCCACCTATTTATTCACCTGTCTCGCAAATCAACTACTTATCCATCCATCCATCCATGCATCCATACATCCATCCTTTTATTCACCCATTAACAAAATCTCTCATTCATCCACCACTCAATTCACCTATCCATAAAACCAGCTATCCATCCAACCATCTATTAATCCAAACATCCATCCATCCATCCACTTTTTCAAACTTCATCCATCCGTCCACTTTTTCAAACTTCATCCATCTCAACTCCTTTACCCACACACACATCCATTCATCCACCCATCCATCCAACTATCCATTTATTCACTCATCTACTTACCTATTATCCATCCACCTATCTATTCACCTGTGAAGCCAACCAGCTATTCATCCGTTCTTCCATCCATCCACCTATCCATTTACCTATTCATCCATTCATCCACCCATTGATTTACCTGTCCCACAAATCAACAATCCATCCATCCATCCATTCATTAATTCACCCACTAACACATCTGTCTAACCAACCCATTTAACCAACCATCTATACAGTCCATTCATCTGTCCAGCCAACCAAATATCCATCCATACATCTGTCCATCCATCCACTCATCCACCCATCCTCCCTTCACCCATTCATTCATCTATCCAGCTAATCAACTACCCCTGAACCCAACCATCCTCACTCATCCTTCCATCCATCTTTCCATCCTGTTGTACCACATGATTTATGCATGCATCAATGCTACCCGAAATAGAGTTGTGATATTCAGAGCAGAAGTGGAGCTGCAGTGTGCAGGGAAGTTGCTGCTGCAGGTTCCTCGTCTAGGCCCGAAGGGACTCAGTGTCTTTTTCTCCACCTCCTGATTTGCATTTCAGTCGGAATACAATGTAGCCAATGCAGTACAGATCAGGGGGTAAATCAGAGACCATGTGCTCATAAATCAGTCCAGCTGTCTAACATAACACATCATAAACATGATCTGTGAAGCCGAACAGATGTCAAATAAACTCTGTACTTTTATCTTGTCTTTCTTACTTTCTTTAATTATGTATGGAGCTGACACATTTTAGCTGTAAGACACACCATCTCATCATCCAGCCTGTTTCTGAGGTCCCTGTGCTCTCTCTCCTTCTCTCTCTCTCAAACACACACACACACACACACACACACACACACACACACACACACACACACACACACACACACA
>JAQMYG010000019.1:1887785-1899150 GCA_030014215.1 Clariallabes teugelsi
CGTTAAAGCTGCTCTCTGACCTGCGCATCTCTGATCTAGAGAAATGACAGATCAATATCCGCGAACCTGATTTTTTTTTTCCCGCAGCCACAGTACGCCGGAAATCCGGCGTGGTGCCGGAACGCTATCACCCCTGCACAAGAGACTGTGCTGCCTGATGATAATATGTGATTAGGTTAGCGCCATCTGTAAGATTATAGAGGAACTGCAACATTTCACTTTCCTCCGGAAAAAAAAATCGTTCAACTAATCAAACTAGCGATATGATTAATTAATCACAAACTGAAATATAAAAAAATAAAAATAAAAAATATATATTGTTACCTGATTGTCATTGAGGAACATACAGGCGAAGGCGACTCGGTCTCTCACAGCCACACGACTCTCATTCTGTTACACACACAGACAAATCCTGACTTCAAAATTTTTGTTCACTCTACAGTGTATTATTACATCTCATCTACATTATTACGTCTCGTCACACACACACACACACACACCAGCACTGCGTCGTACGTCCCTGGTTCACTGGTGAGGAAGGCGAACATGGCACACAAGTACGGCTTCTTCAGCTGCAGTCTCAGCGTGCTGCACATCTCCCTCCACAGAGACGCTTTCTCATCCGTGTATCCCGATAGAGCCATGGCCACCACGTTCAAGTTCAGGTCAGCTGGATGAAAACATCAACAATGTGAGCACACACTCAGCATGAGACTTATTTGTAATTTTTTTTCCTGCTAGGATTTATTTGTATTATATATTATAAATCATGACCTCTGCATTGTAACTTATTTTTCATTTGGTAAGACTTATATCTATTTATGCTCAAAGTTTCAGTTTTAGTCCCAGAAAACAGAATCAGGCATCATGCATCTCACATCTTGTCAGGGATTCTCAGAGCTGTTAACTTGTCATTCGAGTCAGCTAATGACATTCGGCATGTCACACATAGGCGCTGTGCAAAAAAAAAAAAGAAAAACCCTTGAGTGCAGTCTAAAATAAGCTAAGCAAAGCTATAATCACGGCGTTATGTTGCCTAAAACCTGACATCCAGTCTAATAAGATGAGACATGGTCCATTTTCGAAAGTGCTCCTCCAAACTTGAATCTGTTTTCACTAAACTGGAATCTCATCATGTACTTGTGACGTCATGTTTATTTTAGAGAGACACCGACATCTTTCTCTCTTGTACTAGTCAATATTTGGACACATTCTAATTCAATTTTTTTTGTTTTGTTTAGTTTTTTCCTCTGTGATTTACTACTATACTATACTATTTAATACTAGTTGTGCCCGGGACTTCCAAAGAAAAAAAAACCCAAAGCACAAACAGAAATACGTACTACAAATCGTACAAAATCTGTCCGTTTTTTCCCTCCAATTTTCTTTTTCAAAAATTCTCTTTCTACCCATGCCCCGTTTTTTTTTCTTTCCACCCATGTCCCATTTTTTTTCCCCACCCGTCCCGTCTTTTTTGTTCCCACTCATGTGCCGTTTTTTCCCCAAAAAGTTTTTCTTTCCACCCATGTCCCATTTTTTTTTTCAAATTTTTTTCTATCGACCAATGTCCCGTTTTTTTTTCTTCCCACCCATGTGCCGTTTGTTTTTTATTTTATTTTTCTTTCCACCCATGTCCCGTTTTTTTTTTCTATCCACCATGTCCCGTTTTTTTTAGTTTTCTTTCCACCCATATCCCGTTTTTTTTTTCTAAAATGTTTCTTTCCACCCATGTCCCGTTTTTTTTTCTCTTTCCTCCCATGTGCCGTTAGTTTTTTTATTTAATTTTTCTTTCCACCCATGTCCCGTTTTTTTTTCTATCCACCCATGTCCCGTTTTTTTTAGTCTTCTTTCCACCCATGTCCCGTTTTTTTTAGTCTTCTTTCCACCCATGTCCCGTTTTTTTTTTCTAAAAAGTTTCTTTCCACCCATATCCCATTTTTTTATTTTTCTTTCCACGCATGTCCCGTTTTTTTTTTCTTTCTACCCATGTCCCGTTTTTTTCCGGCAATTTAGGGGGTCAGTAAAAAAAAGTCTGAACAGTCTCTCTCTCTATGTGTTAAACACTGTATGTGTTATAGCACTAGGGACTCGTGTACCTTTCTCTGCCGAGGCTCCTTTCTGGAGGATCTGGATGGCCCGGCGGATATCGAGGTTAAAGAGGGCCACGGACGCTGCTCGCTCCCAATCCCCCTCCTGCTCCAGAGACCTGAGGAACGGCTCGACGTCAACTTCCGGCCCTCGGCTGATCCAGCCGCACAGCTGTAGGGCGAGGCTGCGCTCCTCGCTGTGATACTGCGCCACATCTGTCGGCTTCTCCGAACCCTTCCAGCAGTGCCGCAACTCTGCAGTGCCTGAATGTACATGACACGTACGGTACACTGGTCTGGACAGGCAGGTCATACTGTACATGTTACTACTTTCCTGAAAAAAATAAGCTTCTCACCAGAGCAGGATTTGACGATATTCTTGATGCCTGAATAGATCAGACACTGCTTATTTCCCTGCTGTCGCTGCTCCATGTCCTCGGTGTACTGCTGCATGAGTGAGTCTTATATAGGAAACTTTGTACAGGACATACATCATCAAGAAGGTAAAAAAAAAATTAAAAAAAATCTATGTGGTACAGGTAGTCCCCGACTTACGAAACATTCAAGTTTTGAATTTCCGCAGATACGAACGCACCACGGTTCTACTTATGGTACAGTCATGGAAGTAGCTCACTTGTATTGTACAAAAAATTACTCTACAGTGCACCAGATACCAATATTTACAATTATGTACAATATTTTCAGTGTGGAAGTGAATGTATTAAATGTCTAAAGTCCGGTATATCGTATGTGTGTGTATTGGGGTTACATTGTATATTCGTGTCAAGACATATAAGACTCTCTTTGTCAGACTTAAGAACAAATCAGACTTACGAACGTGCTCCCGTACGTAAGTCGGAGACTACCTGTAGTTTACACCGAGCAAAGAATAAAAGGAAGTGTTAACATTTTTATTGATTGCTTAGTGGTATTGTAGCATATACAACTTTTCAATACTACTAACTGCAACTTTAACTTTCAGGACACATTATAGTATGTGATGAACTTTATCAAATTTTCATATACGCCAAAACATCATGACGTTAAATGACTTGTAAAGGATATAATGCAAGGTGTACCAGAGGGACCTGATCTGTGGGTCGTTCTCACCAGCCAGCACGTGGTTCCTCCATACCTGGACGGTGTCGTGGCCGTAGCGCGACTGAGCACGCTCCCTCATTTTAGTGGCGATGTCCTTCTCGCCGTCTCCGACATCTTCGGCGCACTCGTATAAGTGACGCCCGCACGCCCAGACGAGATCGGTGGTGGAGCTCCATGCCAGCGAGATGCGTTCGAACACAGTAAAGTCGCTCATGGCACGATTGGGCGCTACCACCACCATGCGGTTTTGGGCGGACGGGTGCCAGGCGAAGCTGCTGATGACGCTGTCGGCGCCACTGCCTGGTTGCACGCTACGTTCGATCACGGTGGGCTCGCTTTCGTCCGAGCCGACGGGCCCCGCGGGTGTGTGCTGCATGTCATACAGGCGCACGACGTTAGCGTCGCGTGTCAGAGTAGCCAGTAGACCGGTGCGTGTCGGGCACCATGCCACCTTGGTGAGCGGTTTGGCTTGGTCGGGGAGTGTGAATGCCGGCTTTTCGAAGCGCCGCAGGTCCCAGATGGCCACCTGGCCCTCGAAGAAGGACGCCACGCGCTCAGGGAAGTGTGGATCCACCGCGACGCCCTGTACGGCTTTGGTGTTCACGAAGGTCTTCTGGCTGGTGTTGCGCAAGTCGAAAATGGCTAAATTGCGATGCATTCCGGCGAGCAGAAGCTTCGGGTGGTCACGCGGAAGCCAGCAGACTGACAGACACGCGTCATTCTGTCCGAGCTCATACAGAGGCTTGGTCACGACCATGCCAGAATCGGCATCTCCGGAAAGACGGAGCTTCTCAGCTGGTATGGCCTCGGGAGAATACTTACTACTGATGTCCCAGATCAGAACAGAGAAATCTGCCCGATGCTTATCCAGCCCCGCGGCGAGCCAGTTGCTGTCCACCGGGTTCCACGCCAACGTATTGCACTGCCTCGCATGCTTAGGGACGAACTCCTTCCCCATCAGGTCCTTGCATTTGGAGTTGTGGCTCTGTCCGAGGCTCGTGAGCACCACACGGCCGTTAGCCTGGCCCACGGCGAGCAAACACTCCGGCTCGTGCTTCGGGTACCAGGCTACGCATTTCATATACGGTGTGTCAGAGTTAATGGCCAGCAGCGTCGCTGCCGTCTCTTCGGATAACGGAAGCGCTCCAGCTTTGGCCTCTGATGTCCCGACGGCACCGATTCGGTACAAACTCAGCTCCGAGTCGGAGATAACGAAGCGATCGGCGTGATGCGGAGACCACAGGATGTCTGGCTTGGAAGCGCTCATCATGACAGGAACATCAAGTGGCCACTGCTCTGTTTTTTTAAATTTTTTTTTTAGTTACAGTTCTTAATTTATTTATTTCTATTACATGATGAGGACGGTGAAGTCAGCTAGATGATGTGGTTTGGGACACAATCACAGTCAAGCTGCACTTGAAATCTGAAATTATATAAGAAATGCTGCATGAGTAAATGTAAAATTGAATAAATGTGACAAATTCATTTAACTGAAACAGTCGTTGACAGGTAATTTTTAAACATAGTAAAAACAGCATCAGCTGATCTTTAATGTAATCAGTGATATTATTATATCAGGTTGAAGCCCACGAACATGTCTCTGTCTGACTGTTCTGTAAAGCAGAACTCTCTGTTTAACTTATTATTACAAAAGAAAAAACAAATGTTGTAAGTTGAGTATCTTACGCCTTGTTTACACTAAGTTGTCCTTCTTTGGTGGTCAGACAAATACACTCCCTGTTCGATAATCGGAGAGAGAATCACAGATGAGAAATCAGAAAACTAAATCTGATAAAGATGAAGTTTTGTCTTAAAACGACTCCAGCGTGTTAAAATTCACTTATACGACTTGAGCACTGTTATTTCAGCCAAAGTGAAAATATGAACTGATCCCAGTAAAAATATTCAGTTTAGCTTTTATAATTAATATACACTGGTGAAAGGTGTTTGTTTACATTGAGCAAGTAGCGCATTAGTAGATTATTTTAAACTAGATTAAATCTAGACATATTATAACTGCTCATAACATCACTTTTACTCAACATTTTGATTTCACTTTTGGTGCAGATTAAACTTCAGTACTGCAGAAGTTATATTAAATTCTGTCTGGTTTCGGGACCTTCAATGTATAAAATGTGAAGAGATCATTGAAAGAGAGAGTTCTGACCAATGTACAGACAAAATCTTTCTTTTATATACAGTTGTGCTCAAAAGTTTGCATACCCTGAAAAAAATTGCCATTTATTTGGGAAAATATGACTGATAATGCAAAAGATTTTTTAAATTATTATTTAAGGTGACATGAAGTCTTAATTACCACATAGTTGTTTGACTCCTTTTTAAAACCTAATCATAATTGAAATCACCCAAACAAACCGGATCAAAAGTTTACACATCCTTGACTGTTTGGTCAAGTTCTAAACATACTGGTTAACACACACACACACGCGTTTAAATGGCTATTAAAGGGACGTTTCCACACCTGTGACTCATTGTAAATGTAATTAGTGTCTGTGCATACAAAGTCAGAGAGATTCTCAGCTCACGAGGCAACAGGATATGGAAGACCAAAAAACTGCCAATAGACCTGCATAATAAAGTAGTTGAAAATGTATATAAAACAAATTTTTAAACACCATTTAAAATGCCAGTCAGTGCTGTTCAAACTCTGATAAAGAGGTCACGGACAGGTAGAAAAAGAAAGATTTCACCCTATACAGCCAGAACAGAGTTTCACAACTGTTTGGGATGCACAGAATAACCCACAACAACTTAGAGAGAAATACAGGCTGCTCTGGCCGGGGGGGGGGGGGAGTGGTGTTTCAATGAGCAGAATAAGGAGGTACTTGAAAACAAATGACCTGCATGATCGAGTTGCCAGGAGAAAGCTGCTACTGCACACATGCCACAAAATGGCCTGCTTACAGTACACCAGACAGCACCTAGATAAGCCTCACAGCTTCTTTATATGCACAACGATAAACGCTATGTTTACAGTGAAAAGTACACCAAACCCACAGTAAGGCATGGTGGTGGATCTCTTATGTTTTGGGGCTCCAGTGCCACAGGGAGGGAAGTTGGTCAAAATTGATGGCAAGGTAAATGT
Organism: Clariallabes teugelsi; assembly: GCA_030014215.1. NCBI lineage: Eukaryota > Metazoa > Chordata > Actinopteri > Siluriformes > Clariidae > Clariallabes > Clariallabes teugelsi. The sequence continues at coordinate 1,894,080 of JAQMYG010000019.1, forward strand.
TATCAGAAAATGCTGGGAAAGAAAACGAAAGCTGTGCATGGGACGCTCTTGGACGCGACAGCGATCCAAAGCACAAGGCCAATTGTGAAAAAGGTGAAGGTTCTGGAGCGGCCATCACAGTCTCATGACCTCAATATCACTGATGCACTTCGGGGAGATCTCAAACGTGCAGTTCATGCAAGACAACCAAAAAACGTACGGGACCTGGAGGCATTTTTCCAAGAACAATGGGCACCTAAGAAATCCACCTGAGAGAATTGAGGACCTCAGGCACAATTATTACACAAGACTGCATGCTAAAGAATTTGAGGTATGCAAACTTTTGAACAGTGATTAGTTCCTCATTTTTACCCCCATGTTTTGTTTGATGATAATACCATTCTGTTAGGCCTTACATATCAACTTGAGTCCTATAAAAAATAAAATGCATTTGTTTTGCCTTCTCACTTATGTTTTTGTTTATTTGTTTTAATTGTACACATCTCCCAAGGTGTGTAAACCTTGTTCACGTGCCTTTTGGTTAACTAAACAAACAATGACTTGTTTTTAATATCCACAAAAATACAAGTAAGTGTCAGTTACACTAGATATTCTATTAATTGTATTATTCTATTAATAACGTTGCTGCCAAAGTGCTGAACGTTATTAACTAAATATCTTTTTTTTTTAAGAACAAAATATCTAAACGCTACAAAATGAGAAGATAAAGGTTTCTACACGACATTAAAATCCTTTACGATAGTTTCATGTCCTTAATTTAATATTAAAATCTCTCAGAAACCCCAAAACGAGCGTTAGCATTAGCACTACACTGAGTTAGCCGAGTATGCTAACTAACCGGCTAGTTATGCTAACTCTGAGTACCACTGCGCTATTTTGACATCATTTAGAATTTTTTAATCTTTCGGTCCCAATTTATTTCCGAAACCACATTCACTAGAAACGAATCGCAGACTTTATTCCGACTAAAATATTATGTTGTTAAAGTTTAAACTCACACCCGAGTTCATCACTGTTTGGAAGTTGTCATGTTTACCAGGCGCGCGCACGCGCTGTGATGTGATGTGACGTCGCGTCACGCGCCGCTATCAGGCTTCAAAAGAAAAGTCAGCGCGAGACACTTTCCATTTTATTGAGGTGGGCTTTTTTGTTTGTTTGTTTGTTTTTTAATACATAGTTTTTTAGCAATTTTTGTGTACCTTTTGATTTAGGATTCCCCTTCCAGTCAGGAAAGTTACATTCAAAACACTTTAAATTAAAAAGTCAAAGTTTTTAGCTAGTTAAGTGTATTACAATATGTAAGGAACGAAGCACGCTGTGTGTGTTGTGCGGTGTTTGGAAAATAATCAACAACAACGATGCCTCCAACAGCAAATAAAGTCACTGTTACCACATATTTTCCTATATCAGAATGGACAGAAGTGTTTTATTCCTCTTCTCTCAGTTTTGTTTTGTGGCTAGGTGTAGCTATACAGGGCTGAGAAAATGTATTTGTCCCTCCCTTTCTTCTTTTTTTATTTTATTATTATTATTTTTGCATATTTGTCACACTTTAAATGTTTGAGATGATCAAACAATTTTTAAGAGTGGCACAATCGGTTATTCATTTTAGGGGGCAATTACTTATTCACAGAGGAATCAGAAAGGGGCAAATATTTTTTTCACAGCACTGTACAACTACTTTCTTTCCTTCTTTAACAGTAACCATACACACTAATCAATATCCCAACATAATTATAATATAAATGGCTATCACAGTTAGTCTGTTGCTAAACACAGTGTCCTTCAAAATGGCTGCAATATCTGATTCTTTGACTGAGGGCGCATGGGGCGATCAGGATTGTGTGATGCTTTCACATTCACCACCTTCAAAGTTTCCCGAAATTCCTTTTAAAAATCCAACTACGGTTTTTGTTCACTGATTTCTTCAGCCCAAGTCCTGAATGGATGCAGGTGTGCTGGTGCTCATCACATGCTGTTATAGCTCAAGGTCGTCTTCCTGATCGTCTCTCCGCTCGATTTGCTGAGCTCGTAGCCTTGAATAATTCATGTGTTTTAGCTACAGGATGTTCAGCCACAACTTTCACACATAGCATTACTGTTGTGGGACAATATGTGATTATGCCAGCATACTGTATAGCGGTGGTGTGCTTTCCTAACAGCTTCAGGGACGCCAATCCAAAATGTCTCGTTTTTGTTTAACCTTAGCGTCCAAAGTGTTTAGCTGTAGTCATAGTTAAAGCACACTCTTCCCAAAATACAGGTAAAGGTCGGGGAAATGCTTTGACTGATTCTATGGCCAAGGTTACAACTAGAATGCCTGCTATCAAAACATCAGCTTCTACTGATGTCTTTCCTGATGTGTGCTTGATGTATAAACATGTGATGTATGCTTATGCTCCTGCATTAGAGTTATGGTTTTGGGTGGATAAGGGGGCAAACCTAGTCTTTGCTGGTGTTTGGACAAGGGAGGGTAAATACGCTGCCCCTGCATCCTTGCTGCCATATTTGGTCCTATACATTCAGTTTAGTACATGCTGGTGATCAGACAATAATTCACAGATGCGCTTCTACATGGTGGAACGCTAAGCTCCATGCACATGCATCTAGGTTGTGAAACTCTGTGTCCTGAATGCCAACACTCCAGCATCTGCATTTCCTTTCAAACACCTGCAGTTGACCTCAGTGGTGGATGAAAAATTCTCACTCTTTGTTAAAGGCTATCCAACTAAAACAGGCACATTTCAAAATCACTGTTCAAAGATTCAGAAGATTAATTCAGATCGTGGAACTCGTTTCACCAGACTGGTCAGGCAGGAAATCAAGAAGTTGATGAATGTTCAATGGAAGCTTCATTGTCCTTAAATACCTTAAATGTCTGGACCATTTAAACAACTTCAGTTAGTGGATGTAGCACCAGTTGTTCTGTGCAGCATTCCTGGGGTTGGGCCATAGGGTTGGCTCTCAGTAGATACAAGATTATTACCGGTCAACCCATGGCCATGTCAAGTTGATGACAGTTGATTTGAGACCGGCAGATGTGCATCTGATCTCTGATATGCTGTTGACATTTTGTGACGCAATCTGTTCAACTGTGGCACAATCAGTTCAACCACTCAATATCGTGTCTTGGAGGCATGAACCTCACCTGAGAAGAGAGGCCATTGTACTCTACGGCACCAGAACAGGTTATGATGAAAAAAATCACCCTGCTTGATCATTGGAAGCAAAATGGAAAGGACCATTCCAAGTTCTTCTAGTAACTGATTCAGGTATGAAAGACCTGGACTCACGTCTCACACTGTAAAGTGGTGTTACCTGCTAAATAGGGCTATGAGAGAATTGATTGACATTTACAGTCGGTTAAACTCAAAATGAAGATTTCCTTCTCCCCAATATGCGATAAGCGCTCCAATAAATCCAACTTTGGACAACACCCATGTTAGGAAGAGAAAGATAGTCACCCTTTACAGTGATAATTAATGCCATATTTGGATCCTGATCTTTTGGCTGTCTATTTAAAATATGCAAATGAGAAAAAATAGGAGTCAGAGGATTTGAAATGTATAAAGGTGTATATAGGTGTTGTTGAAGGACGACCTGATATAAAATAATCACAGGTCTGCTTCAGGTTCACTCTCACTCCTAGCTGGCCTCTTGACACGTCTCAACATCCATTTTCCATCAGTCTCTGCCACGCTGCGACGAGATCCAGTTATCCTCGCTGTCATGACAACAACATCTCACGAAGCTAACGCTAAATACAGAAATACATATCCTGACTATCGTGATCACAAATCACTGGGTTTACATTGTACAGTTACATTTATGCTGGAACTGGATCTGAAGGTTAGTATTTTCCTCAAAATATTGAGTTTTGAGAAGGCCATTACTTGTTCAGCCTATGTTATAACACTTAACTAATGCCCTGTAATACAATCCCAAGAAGTAGACACATATCAGCTGAATCCTGAGATCAAGGCCTGAGTGTTATATATGTTTATTTTATGATTTTATTATTATGTCAATACAAAAAAGAAACATTCCAAATATTGTTATTCCATCAAAAAATGTCTCACTGCAAAATATCTGTCCTCATGAAAAGCACGCAGCATTATATGTAAAAGAGCACTTTTCAGACCAAAATCAAAAGGAAAGCTTATGGATGCTTTTATGAAAAAAGTAGGAACGACAAAGTGCTGTGGCTGGTTCTGCAGGACATTCAGTAAAACCAATTATCTAATTTACTTATGAAATTGCAAAATTTTAAGCAAAGGGTAATCACACCTATTATTGACTTTGTTTCATTAATTTACTGCCTTTAATACTATTTTTTTAAATTTAGAAACACTTCTTTGATAGCTTTGCTCTATAGCGCCTGTAGCTGTGACATGTGCCTAAAACTTTTGCACAGTGCTGTTACAGTTTGACAAGCATCAGTTATCCTTGGTGTTTTGATGATAGTTATTTAGATTCAGGTGTGTGAGTGTGACTAATGATCATCCGATGATGATTTTGCAAAATCGTGTCACTTTTGATTATATGTCAGCACAACAGGAGGTACCTGTGTGGGCTGTGAATGTTGTACACACATTGTCTTGTCGAGACCTTGTCGAGAAATCTCACTGAGTACAGTATTATGGTATTTCATGTCGTCCTTCTCTTATCTGTAATTTGGGTCTGTTTTATCCTGTTAGAAGCTCAGATCCAAAGGCTGACTCCATTTTTCACATTTTTTATGTGACTTTTCTTCATTTAATGCTTGATAACGTACAAGGGGGGGACGTGACTGTGTTTTGGCATGGGTGATCGCTTGGGAAGTGATTACAGTATGTAGGATAGGCTTAGAAGGTTAAGCTTGCTTTTATGAATGTATGGATTTATTTTAATTCTGTATAATTAAATACAAATATAATTAATATACTGTACATATGACACAGACCCAGTTCACTTATGTTTGCATGATGTCCTTGATTATGTTTTTTTTTCGATAGTTTTTTCCTCTCTTGTCCTTGGGTCCACGTGTGCACACCTCAGCATAAAACTGGAAGAAATAAGATTGTTTTGCATC
>JAQMYG010000019.1:1920114-1932150 GCA_030014215.1 Clariallabes teugelsi
TTTCTGCAATGGAAAAGTACTCGAACTAGTTACTTTGATCAGAAAGTAACGCTGTAATGTAACTGATTACTTTTTAAAGACAGTAATTTTGTAATGTAATTACTCACTTTAAAAAGTAACGTCCCCCAACACTGTCTGTAGTCCATCTAAGGTTGCTGATGCTAATAATGATTACTATTATATTTACTCCCATTTTACAACGGTGGCAGGACTTCTGGTTAACATACACACACTTTCACACACTATGGGCTATTTGGGAATGCCAGTTAGCCTAATCTGCATGTCTTTGGACTGTGGGAGGAAACCGGAGTACAAGGAGGAAACCCACCAAGTACGGGGAGAACATGTAAACTTATGCACAATTTGTGTTAGCTTTAGAAGATACTAAATTTAAATCTAATACACATATGGCTTTGAGAGTTAAATGCAGTTTAACCTGCTAGATTAATTTCTCGATATAATATAAGTGGATAATAAATGTCTACCTCACTAACTTTTCATTTGTATTCAATGTGTCCTCTTTGATTCAGCACTGGAGAGTAAGCTGGTCGTTAAACTCTGTGAGAGCAGTGATGGCTTTTTTGCTCAAACTCCCAGCCCTGATCTCCTTCCATTTTATGATGAAGCACAATCGAGGAAGACTTACATCCCGAGCTTTAAAGCCAACCGCACACAGGTGGCCCATATCTGTCATATATCATATCCTGTACTGTATATAATGACCGATGAAACTTAAAATTAATGTGTTTCAGTAATTATTGTGCTTGATAGAGTTTAACTTATCACTCACAGTATGTCATATTATTCATCAGTCAGTGTAGCATGTTGATATGAATTATTATTAAATCTGTCATATATGTACAGTATAGTATACAGTATATATAGAGCCAGGGGTAGGAGGTCCCTGAGGAGCCCTGATGCCGCCGGGTCACTATTAACCCTGTAAATAACTGCAGCAGAAATGACAGATATATATACGTCGCCTGATGTTCCAGGCAGAAAGTAGACTGAACCATCCATACATCCATCTCCGTATATAGTGAATCATTGTCATTGTCATTGACATCAACATTTATTATCATTTAATGTGTCATACAAAACAATATTTGATGTGTCATGTGGATATAAATTCTTACCTGATGTGCCATATAAATGTGATTTATTATTCTTGTATGGGTATAAATGACGACTCGATGTATGAATGCTGCCGATGTAAATTATTATCCATTGTGTCAAACAGAAATGGATATTTATGACATGTTGAATAATAATGCGTATCCGTACAACACATTGAATAATGAATCATGTCTATATGACACATCAAATAATGATTCACATCAATACAGTGAAACAACAAAACAGTGAGTCATTTGTAATAAATTAAATGAAATGATTCATTTAATGTGTCATATGGATCTGGGTCATTATGTGACGTGTCATAGACAGTAGATTTACTGTTAATGTGATTAATGAATTGTCTGTCAGTGTATTCATAAGTCTTACTGTCTATCCATCTACTGCTGGGGAAAAAAAGGGACAATGTCCCTGTGCCGTTTAAATATCTTACAAGAATTGCCTGGAACAAAATACAATTAAATAAACAAAATTGCTCAATAATAACTCAAGAATAAATATACTGTAGCAATATAATATTTAGGTCAGAGATTATATTGTTATTAATGTGGTGTTTTTTGATGTGGAACAGGAAGGTGAATCAGGACAGATCCTAGACAGCACCAGAGCTCCGTCCTTCAGTGTTGAGAACGAGAACAGTCTGGAAGACTCTAATTTAGGGCGACCCTTACAGATACCGGAGCCACACGCCACCAGTAACACCACCACCGAGACACTAATACTAATTCAGGATACGTTTAGCAAAGGTACAGTAACTGTTACTCTGTTTCACATTCAGTGTAAATTTAGTTTTATAATGGGCAAATAATGTGACCATTAGAATGAGCTAGGAACTGAAAATGGAGACTTGGAGTTATCTCATTTTGCTGTCAAACCATCCAAACATATAAATAGCCAACAACTGGAAGTAATAAATCCTGGGCTTATAGGCAGGAATGTTGGTAATAAGATTGAGGATGAAAATGAAATGGCAGATGAAATATCTTTGTTTACAGACGATTCCTGCCTGCAGCCGCTCGACCCCGGGCCATGTCGCACGTACGTGGTGAAATGGTATTACGAGCCCAAGGCCAACTCCTGCGCTCAGTTCTGGTTTGGAGGTTGCTATGGCAACGGTAATCGCTTTGACACGGAGAGCATTTGCCGGAAATCCTGCATCATAATCTAAACCCCCGAAGAGTGTTTACTTTTATTTATTAAAGCCGAGCAGTGGAGTTTTAAAGACAGGCAGCTTTACGATTTTGAGTATTACAAATACATTCCTCATGAAGAATGTTCATATTGCTCCCGGATTTGTGCAAATTTATGTATAAGTAGATTCATTAATGCAAACCTCGACATATACAGTACAGCCATTGATGAATTACTATGATTTTAGATATGGATTATGCAATCAAGTTTAAATCACTTAATAGTGTTTCATTCAATTGGGACAGAAGTAATGGCACACTACATAAGAAGTAAGTTAACATTTATGTGGGAGAACAGGTGTAATATCTTACAGTAAACACTTCTCAACATCAGTACACCCTTGCATGTGCTGTCTGAATACTTTTGGCCATCAAATCCGTAAGACTAGCAAATCCTTAAGACACTTGTATCCTCTTACAGCTTTTTTTTATCTATTAAGTAATACTCATTTCATACCATATATTCATGTCTCACTCTTTCCATAGTTTATCATTTGTATACATTTTTTTCTTAATTATTATTCCTAAACACCATTGTAACAGTGCTTGGAATAACAACGCCCACTTGTGGCATCAGTGTGTTGAAAAATACAGCATCAGATTGGCTAAAAAACTCGTCATAATGTGTTTGAGTTTGGAGTCCTAAACTAGTTTTATAACATTTAAAGTTTCAATAATTGACCTATTCCTGTCTCATATAAACTTCATTGCCTCACTCTTAACCATCTTACTGTCAGTTAACGAATAAACCACAGTAGATGTTGAACGCGACTGTTTTACAAGATCCTACACTGTTTTTCCATCATTTAAACACTATCACACAGGATTAATTTAATGTAAAACTTCATTAAAAAAAATTGCACATACAGGAATTAGCTGACTGTAATTGACTGGAATTCAATTTCTCGCTGGTTACAAATCTATAAATGAATTTTAGGCTCAGACCTTTGCAGGAAGCTTTTGCTAAAGCTCTGACCCCCCTGAGTCGACACTGTTAACAAAATAATGAAGGCAAAAATAAACCCTCTAATGTGTGCTTGCTTTCAGAAACTCTTGCTTTCAGAATAGCTGAATATAATCAAACTATGGAAGTTTTAAAATCTATTTCAGGGTGGCTTATTTGGTATTAGAGGAATGTCATGATGGTTTCGACCATTGCAAGGATTTGGTATATTACCACTCTTCTGAGATGAATGCATCATCATCATCATAATAATAATAATAATAATAATAAAGCAGAATTTTTCTTTGTTTTTATCTCTCTTTGTTAATTTCCCTCCTCAATTTTCTTTATTGTTTATCCAACAAAATCAATTTGTTTCTATATTGAATCCTAAACACTGATTGATCAACACCTACAGTAAATGAGGCTTCATCTCGGCGCATGAAACAATGAATAGTATTAATAAAAGAGAAAAACATCACTCACCTGGTATAAAGACGTAGCCGAGGTGCTGGAGCTACCAAAGAAAAAACAATAAAAAAACAAAAAAGAAGCATCCGCACACTCTGTGCAAATACAGTATTTTTTTTCTTTCTGTTTTTAATAAAAGCAAGCTTTCGGTCAGGGGCTTTATTTGTGATGTAAAAAGACAGCGTGAGATAGCTGAGGTTAAAAGCACCTCAATTCATCAGCCAGAATGCGAGGAACCTGTGTCAACCAGCAGGTCAACCTATTTGGCCAAGTATCTCAGGGGAACTGTAGTTCTCAAAATAGTGGACTACAGATTCAAGATACAGTCCCTGCAGAGACTATAAAGAACCGAACTGAACAGTGATAATGTAGAACAGTAGAAAATAGATGCTACAGTATGTAAAACATCAGCCATCATACAGCACAGAACTTACAATCAATTGTAGTTGATTTATAACAAAGTACTCAAACAATACAAATAATGGTATTAAATGTAAATAAGGAGAAATGAATGCAAACTAAATTAAAAAGAACAATAAAAGGTACCTTTACAACCATTTTATGAAAAGGAACTTGCAAAGTTGCCCTCTCTTAAAGAAGCCATAAAAGCCATATAAACATAAACTCAAACTCAAATATATAAATATTAAATTCAGGATATAAAATATTTACTACCTAAATATTTCTAAATGTATACATGGATATTATGGAGCTATCCATAATGATCAAAACGGAAGGGACAGTGCCAAGGAAAAACTCACCTGATAAGAGGAACCATGCTCAGGTATCACATGTATCTTTACACAGAACATGTGGGGGCTTTGCTTAGCCGCAGTTACTGTAGTGTTCTCCATTTGAGAGCCATAACTACAACTAAAATAAGATGGATCAGGCATGCCTGGAGAATAGTACGAGTCAGGATCATTGCTTTTTCACAAAAGTAGGTCTTCAGAAACCCAGTTTTCCCGCCAAGATTACAGAACACTAAAAGGTTCTTTGGTTTGTTCTGAAGGCAAAACGTTACAGGTAGGTACAGTAGATATAAGCCTTTCAAGAAAATATTCATGAAGCTAAAATCATCAACAATACAAAGCTACGGCACAGTCTAGGATTGGGCCACACAGCCTGAGTTAAGGTTCAGGGTCACAGCTGATGTGATGGGGAATATGTATTTGGGTGCCAGAGTGAGACACTGACACAGGATTCAAAGTTCATGGTTTTATATTGTGCGACAGAATACATACACAAATGGTGACTACATTTTCAATTGGAACATTTTGAAAATTGAGTTAAAAACATTCATTTAAATTAGCTTAATTAATCGTAAAAAAACATTATTTCAAACTGCTACTCGTGCTCCATCATGGGGTGGCGATAAGAGCAAAATGGATTTCCCCTCCCACCCTGAGGGCACAGGCAGATTTATTCTCTCAGACTCCTGACCAGAGATAATTCTGGCATCATTGCGATTTAAGCTCTTACACTTACTCACACAAAACAGAAGAACTAATGCATGCGACTGTTATTAAAACTTTTTATGTGTAGAAAGTCTGTTTTAAGCATGTGTTTGTCTCGTCCATGCGAGATGGTACAACCGTTTCTTTCCAATGTTCTTTCTCCAAATCCAGAGAAACAAGAACATGTTTTTAGCGCTTTATCCTTCCCCACCTACTCCTGTCCCTCTTTCCTCTTCCAGTTTTCTCCCACATCTTTTGTCTGAGCCTGAGCTTGATCCAGATTCTCGGTCTTTAACCCCAGAAGCATGCTGCATGTGGTGGTGGAGCATTGGTTCTGGTACAGAATCAGCAGCATTCTCCTCATGAGACCACCAGCAAGGTTCTGAAAGGACGGCACCAGATCAGCGTTACTTACTAAACTCAAGATGTTTTGTCTGAAATGTTTTGCTTCTCTAGAAACTTTAGCAGAGCTGCCAACTCTCATGCATTGAGAGTGAGACTCAGGCAATCACACATCTTCTCACGCAACACTTCCAATTTCTCACGCTTTCATGTTTTTACATTTTCAAGACAAAATCACTGACCTAGGGAACATAGGAATGTGTATAATTATAATTTTTTTCCTAGAACGTCCAGTCCAACATTTCAAGTCTGGTAGCTAAAGTTGGTGGACCATCCGATCCACAAAACAACTTGGCAAAGGTTTTACACCAGATGCCCTTCCTGACGCAACCCTCCCATTTTATCTGGGCTTGGGACCGGCACTGCATCCAGTGGCTGGGGTTTAAACCCAGGGTCATCCACATGGAAGGTGAGAAACCTACAGTACCACTGATCCACCAATGCCCCTAAAAGATAAATTCCTCTCTTGTTCCACAGCTCCTGTTGTGCATGACTGCTGCATTTTAAATATTGTCCTACATGCAGAACCAATGCCTTTATTTGCAGGATCTCACTCCATGCTTTTCTGAAAAGTTGGCAGCCCTGGTTTAGTCCATGTTTTTAAAAATTTCCACCTATTTTACTCTCTATTTATTAAAAAGGAAAGTTCTGTTGCTTTGTTTTGACAATATGAGCAATAACTACTTACATTTGCAAAGTAAATCCCAGTCGTTCTTAAGAATCCTGAATGTTAGTATCCTCATTCAGGTCCATTATGGCCTAAGTAGTACTGCTGCAACAATAAGAGCAAACGTCCTCTAAATAGTAAAAACAGTTGAATGAGTACTGTAGCTAGAAGCCGATCCTCAGAGCTCTTCCCACAGTGTTGAAGGGCAACAGCAGATCAGTACCCTTGTTTGAGGGAAGCATTCAGTACATGGCAAAGAGAAAGCGTGGGACAACAACATGGAAGATGGAAAGCTGGAAACAACCAAGCTACCCACCCTCCAGCTCCTTTGAATACTGGGTTCATTCCTCATCTGTTCGGCAAAGCTCAGTGTAGTGACTGTGCCCTGCCAGCCAACAAAACCCACAAAAAAATCTAAAAGTGGAGATCCATGCTTGCTGGACTTATCACAAAATAGCGCTGCCACTGGATTATACCGGTGGAGCTACTGCTCTATGGTAAGTGCCTACATCAGTTTTCCACAATTCTGTTTTTTTTTAACTCACAGTTCCTCAGAAAATCCCATTCGTTCTTTAGAATCCTGAATGTTCGTAGCCTCATTCAGCTCCTTTATGGTCTGAGTACTATTGCACCAATAGCTGGGCAGCTCAGCCCTTGTTGGATCCTGAACTATATAACTTGGTCTAAAACCATCAAACACAGGTCCGTGTCCTCTACCAAACCCCTCCTTTGCAGCTCTGTGCAGAAGATTGGTGTCTCTCTGAGCTTCTCTGGCTCTCTGAATCATCAGCCTGGCATAATTCTGAAACTGCCTTTCTTCCTCTGCGATAAGATCTGCATACCTCGCATGAAATTCTTGCTCCTGTATTTTCATGGACTGTTCCTGTGCAGTTTTCTCAGCCATCTGCTGGACTTGAGTGTCGTGGACCACTTTGGCCACCTCTTTCTTTTTCTGGGCCTTGATTTGCTGCTTTTTAAGGAAATTAAGGTCTGCTGCTTTCTTTGCGTTAAGCATCTCAAAAGCTTTCCATTTCTCCTCTTGTTTCTTCAGCTTCCCCTGTTGTTTCACAGCTTCTCTGTGTTCGGCAATACTCTTCAACATGGCTTCCCTCTTCTCAGCCTTCTCACGCTGTTCTTTCTCATACTTGGCCTCAGTTTCTGCAGCTAGCTGAGAGATGAGCTCCTCTTCATCGCTGGTTTGACTTGTGTAATGAGCTGCCAGTAGGTCAGCAACAATGTCCCTTTTTTTCTCAGCTTCTCTGAACCTCTCAATCTCTTTTTCCTTCCAGAGTTCCTGCATTCTGCCCTTAGTCTCGATAAATAGCTTTCGTCTTTCTTCTTCCAACTTTTCCTTCTCAGCCTCGGCTGCTTGGAAAGCTTTCTTGTTGGCAAATTGTTCCTGATAGGACCTCAGGACGTTGTTCTTCTGCTCTTGCTCCTTCTGCTTGCATGCGAGTTGTTCTTGAACATAGATCTCATGAAGTCGCTGGCATTCCTCTTCCTCTTCCTTATTTCTCATTAACCAATCCTCTCTTATCTGCTCATGCTCCTTAAACTGTTGGATCCAACCCTGAATAAGCTCCAGAAGCTTTTGCTCCTTCTCCACGGTTTTCTTCTGCTCCTGTTCTAAAGCCAGCAACTCATTGAGTGCCATCATGGCCAGGTACTTTTTATCTACACCTTTAGAATTGTTCTGGCTTTCCTTTTTTAGCTCAATCTGGGCCTCCCTCTCCTTCAGGACCTCAGTCATCAGCATGGCACGATGAAATCTCTTCACCCTGTCAGTCTCGAAGAACTGCAAGGTTCTCCCCCTCTCTAATGCCCTCTGTCGTTGCAGCTCTTGAAAATTTCCCTCCTCTAAGTCGATCTGCTCCCCTTCCTCTTGATTAACGTCTTCTATAATTCTCTTCAGCTCCGATTTCCGCCAGGGCAGGGCATCATGCTCTCTCGCAGATCCAAGGTCACGTTCTTGCTCGTTGTTTACACCTTCCGTCCAGTGGTGAATTCGCTCCCATCTCAATGGGCTCAAGTGGGACGTATCAGGCAGGGATAAAGTTGAACTTGGTTTCATGTCAACCTCAAGAAAAGAGTCAAGACTCGTAAGTGACCCTTTTCTCCTGCCGTATGTCGTGTAAGAAGCCATTTCTAAAAGCGGAAATATTACATAAATGCTTGCATCGCCTTTAAAAATAACAAGTCAACTTCTCTTTGTCTCTGCTTCTCTTCTTGTCTTCTTGGTGCTGGCATTGACTACACTGCATGCTACCTTCTGGTCTTGATTGCCCTCATCTTCTTCCTTTTCAGTTTAAATCCTCTTTCCTTAATGCCTTTTTACTGCCATTTAAACATTTTACTAAACTTCTCTGTGTATACAGACTGTGTGAGAGCTGTACTCACGATTTCTATTGTGACGTCATCGTTTAAGGCAACGGTCACGTGATCCCCGCGAACCGCTACAGAGTGTCAATATTCGGGTGCTGCACCTCCCGCGATTCGGCCACTAGGGGGCATCAGAGATTTGCAGCTATTTAGAGTTCTTCATGAGGCTTTTTTTTTTTTAATACATCAGATATCCAGCACACTTTACAGTACAGAAAACACAGCTCATGTTTGTAGGATGTTTTCAAGCATGAGATTCCCCAGTTTGTTATGTTCTGACACACTCAAACCCTGATTTGGAACAACCTACCAGTTGTAAAAAATTTTGTAAAAAAAAAAAAAAAAAAAGAACTTTTCATTGCATTACAAGAATTTTGCCAACCTCAGTGGTAGGTTTCTCGCCTGCCATGTGGAAGACCCGGGTTCAGTTCCCACCCAATGCCCAAATGCGGTGCGAGTCCCAAACACGGATAAAATGGGAGGGCCGAGTCAGGAAGGGCATCGGGCGTAAAACCTGTTGAGCAGATCAGTTGTGGCAACTCCTCAACCGAAAAGACTAACAACATCAATAGGATTTTATCCAACCGTTAGACATTAAAAGTTGTATTCTTAGTATTATATTATTTTTGTTTTTTTGTTGTTTTTGTCGTTTTTTGGAGATGTCATTAATAATTGTTAAAAATTTAATAAAGCACCTTTTTTAATAGAAATTAGTTCCTCTTAAGGTTTTATTTTTTTAAAAAAATCCTTGCTTCTTTTTTTTTTTTTTTTTTTTAAATAAAAGCAGTAAAGCAGTAACCATTAATAAAATATTCCTTAATGTTAAGGAATGTAACATTTCATTAGAAACACACTTTTTCTAAAATAAAAAAAAAGAGAGAAATTTAAGAAATACATAAACACCAAACATTCTTACCTGATGGAGTTGACAATGCATTGACGGTAGTGACACACATCTGCCAGTGATGATATATGTAGGTTATAAGAGAATAGATCTTTGAAAGATATCAGAGGTTTTGCAGATATAAAACTGTATCTGTTTGTGAAACTGCACTGTATTATGAAAAATTATACATTATTTAAGCAGCATTTAACTCAACGTTCACATCTTCAAAACACTTTTAATGTAAAACGTTTTCAGCATTAAACTCTTTTCAATTCATTCTTTTAAAAGCACTTGTATTATGATTTACTTCACTCATTGTAGCAGGTCTTAGTATTAGGCAAATACAACTTCAGACCAATAACATATAACTTTTCTAATCATCAGCCCTTGATTAAGTGATCATCAGCAGGTGTGCAGATCTCTATAGAAACAGACTTTTTGGCAGTGTTTCTGGTCTGGAGCGTTCAGGTGTGTGTAAACAGGCCAAGAGGGAAAGACATGAGCAACGGTCTTAGAGAAGTAATTGTTGCTGCACATCAATGTGGAGAGGGTTATAAAAACATTTTCAAACAATTTTAAGTTTAACGTTCTACAAGATATTATGAAGATATATTCTCGATATGCATGGACTGATCAAAAAAGTAAAAATGTAATAATGTGAAGAGCAAGAACATGTTTAGTAAATTTAATTTCAATCTGCCTATTATATTTACATACTGTATTTCTTCTGTATCGAAATTGATACAGATTCTTTCATATCTGTGCTCTCTTGAGACTCCAAGCCTTGCTTTGTATGCTTTGTTTTTATTTCATTCAGATCATTTAAGCTTTGTATTTTGCTTTCTTTTACCATCTTATTCTGTAATTTCCCCTTCGGATCTACAATTTTCCTTGACATTAATAAAAATTTATCTTATCTCATTTTATATTACTTACTTTCCCTCTCCTTTCATACTTGCCTGAAATTAATTGGATTAATCTAGTATATTTATTTTACCTCAAAATTTCTCACTAAGCTTAGACAGTTCCTCCTTATACACCATAAATCATAGCCTACATATGATAAATGGGTGGCTGAACAGTTTAACTAATGAAAAATAAAAATCACTTAATGTAATGAAAGAAATATAGTTTACATATTATAATCATAAGGTGTTGGTGACTTATAAACATCAGTAGTTCACTTTGTACTATTGTATTGTTGTTGTTGGTGTTTCGGCTCCCGGCCTCCTGTCGAGGGGGTCGATGCAGGAGACCATCCACTCCACACACAACTTAGGTTTTACACCGGATGCCCTTCCTGACGCAACCGTCTCTTATTATCCGGGCTTGGGACCGACACTGCATCGGCTGCAATGCAAACTTGTGTACTACTGGAAACATTTGTTAACTTTTTCAGATAAATAATGCTTTAAAAGAAAATAACAAATGAACAGGAAATTAAAGAAAATGTCAAAAGTATTTTAAGTAGTTAAATAATAATTTAAAAAATGATTTGGATGTATTTATCAACACTGTCACACACACTAAGTCACAACCATCAGATGAATTTCCTACTGGAGTTGACAAAATGTCACGTTATGTAAGCTATCTCCTGGAATGTATGTTGGAGAAATTAGTTTTTCCATATCTGCTGGATACACATCTACAGATACAGGGTATGCAAAATACCCTAAATTTCTCATAGTTTAAGAGATACAGGTTTCGATTGAGCG
The DNA here is from genome assembly GCA_030014215.1 of Clariallabes teugelsi. Taxonomy (NCBI): domain Eukaryota; kingdom Metazoa; phylum Chordata; class Actinopteri; order Siluriformes; family Clariidae; genus Clariallabes; species Clariallabes teugelsi. The sequence continues at coordinate 1,931,359 of JAQMYG010000019.1, forward strand.
ATTATGGTTGGAACCAGCAATATCAACATCGAACCTTTAAAATAGACAGAAACATTTAAACTTATGAGAAACTGAGGAGCTGAAGAGGTTTGTGAACAAAAGAGAGACATAAAGGTTGACCACAAGATAGCCTGAGTACTCATTTTCAAACATTCTGTTGTTTTATGCAAATCATTGTTTTAACATTGACCATTTCTGGATATATATTCTTTTTTTTTTGTTTTCCTCAAAAAGGTAATGTTTGTGTATTTTAACTGTTGGGATAGTGTTAGGCTGACTTGTTTTTATCACTTGACTCAGCAAGATCAATGGGCTGAATAACTGGATCCTAGAGATGAATAACTAACTAAACCAGCAACTGCAATGGAAAGTTTCAACAAGTTGGGCTAGGTCAACCATATGTAATTATAATTAATCGGACCCACAACTAATACTACTGCTGACTAAAATACTTGAATTGGAGGTAATCTTAAGTCAACCTAAGAGTTCAACTAAAAAGCAATGTGAAATATTTAGTTCGGCCAGAAATATTTCTGAAAATGTTTCTTAAAAAAAGAAAAGAAAAAATATGATGGAGCACCCCAGGTTCAATTCCCAGCCAATGTTCAAAAACCAGCCACTGGATACAGGGGTACCCTTACGGAAAGAAATTACTTAATATGTATATAATTTAATAATATCGAAAATAAATAGCTAATAGGTGTTCCCAAATTGCCCGTAGTGTGTGAGTGAGTGTATGTGTATGTGTGTGATGGATTGGCATCGCATGTCCAGGGTGCACCGCGGCTCATG
>JAQMYG010000019.1:1958713-1975511 GCA_030014215.1 Clariallabes teugelsi
ATTTCCTCAATGCCCCGCATGGCACATCTGATTGGACAAATTCTAGATCCAGAAGATTCATAGTTCTGAGAACCGTTATAGAATTTGGCTCCATTTTTCTATTCCAAGCTGTTCCCAGAACTGTTTCCATTAGCACATCTCCAACTTCAGTTCTAGAATTTGTCCATTCGGATACACGTCACACTGAGGAAGTACAGCATTTCAGTTACTAAAATCCAATTCAATAGTTAACAAAAAAAATTAATTACATTGATGTTCCAATACTTTTGAAACAAATCTTTAAGATCTATTAAAATTCTTAATCTCTTATGACATTTTGAATGTTTAAAACTTTAGATAAATGCAAATTTTGTCAAACAAGTTTCTTAGCTTACATTAGTGATAAAAATATTTTTTACTGCTAACAGTAACTCAGTCAGTAAACAGTAAAGTCAAATTCAGCTGCTTAAAAAAAAACATTCTGAGGACACAACAATCAAATCCAAATGGCCAGAACATGCATCAGTTTTAACAATAGCTAAAGCAATTTGTTTGACAAAATTTGCATTTATCTAAAGTTTTAAACATGCATAATTGGAATCAGACCTCAAAATAAATTTAATACTTAAATGTGCTATTATTAATATTATTATTATTGTTGTGAGAGTTTACAGTACAGTTAGTGTTATTACAGTAACATGTCCACCTGTGGCGTGAGATCGATCCTCCAGGGGTCCACCTGCAGTCCGTCACACCAGCCGGCTCGACCGTACAGCCACGTGCCGTGTTCGTTAGGCACCGCCCCCTCACCCACACGCAGGGCGCACCCCAGAGGCAAATCTACAAATTTGAAATATTAATTTAAATCAGGAGATGACGCAGTACAGCTGAAGCATTTTAACTATTTTATGTAACATATTATTGTAGGTTACTGTACAACTTAAGCAATGACACATACAAACAAAAGTACAAAGGGCTTATATGAATTGAAACAGTTAAGCAAGTAGAAGATGAAATGATCTCCAAAAGGCATAAAGTTACATATGATCGTGAATTTCGAGGTGTGTTTAGAATCACTATCCAATTGTAGACGACATCCTCTTTTCAGCTTCCAGAATTTGTTGGAATTTAATTGTGAAATGTGAAATGTTCCCTGTACCACTGGCTGCAATATAACCACAAAGCATGATTGATCGACCTCCATGCCACAGGAGTTTTTTCCCCAAAAGGCATCAGGGTTGTGTAAATGTTCTTTTACAAAATAAAGGCGCATCTTTCCTGATCGACTGTAAAAGCAGAATAACGTGTCTGTTTTTTTTACCCCATCGGAGTGTTTGTTTTAAACCCAGGCGACTCACCAGGCGTGTGAAACGTGAGCGAGTTGTTGTGGACGCCGTTGACGAGGAAGAAGTGCGACGTGACGCAGAATTCGCCGCAGTTGTTATCGTCGCTGCCGTGGCCTGTAATCACGGCGTATAGCTCCACCTGCAAAACGTTATCCATCTGTTTGTATGCACCTGGAAATTATTTTAGAATGGATATTTTATATGGCCAAAAGTATGTGAACACCCGCTAAAAGGTGCGAACTTCTGCACAACCCCAGACTAATGGCTAAATGAACCACAAATCCACACACCTACAGTACACTCCTGGAGCTTTCCCAGAAGCCAGGCATGGCTGTGAAGGTCAGGGGGTCACCAAACTCCTGGCCATATACTGTGTGTATTATTTATTATACGCTTTAACAGATTGTAAGGTAACACGTTTTAACAGGAAATGGAATTAAAATCCTAAAGTCCGCTCCGTCACCTTTTTGGTTGAAGGTGGAGCAGTAAAGTTGATCTCATGAAATCTGGAGTTGTAATCCCTGTCGAAGGTTCCGCCCTTATACAGAAACGTCAGCATGAAGGGGTAAAGCTTTTCAGAAGCGTTTTCTGTAATACACAAACAATTAAATGACATAAATACGTTCATACAGTATCCACCTATTATTTATGATTTTTAAATGTAATTTTTTTTAAATTAACGGCAAAAAGTGTGTCTGAGATGATTAACAACTAAGATAAAAACGTATGTTTTCTGAAATGCAAAGCTAAATAATAATAATAATAATAATAATAATAGTTTAAGAATCAAATTCTATTGATGTTTCTAAATGAATGATGTACAACATTCTGTTCAAAATTCTGTTCCTGTGCTCTGAACTCATCCTGACCCGAGCGGTTGCTGTGGCTGAAGCGCAGGTTCAGGGACGTGATCCAGGGCATGGCCCAGGGCGGGGTCTTCATGACCAGAGAACAGCTCTCGCTGTTCAGCAGAGGCAGGAGCGGAGACACATCCGTCAGCCAGCGGCCGGTCCCTCTGAACACACACACACACACACACACACACACACACACACACACACGGTTTCAATCAACACACAAGAAGCTAAAACCATGTCTATATAAGGGCTGAGCTGGGATTAAAACTCACACCCTTATGCTGTCTAAAGCTGCCTTCATGTCTTCCTTGGTTGGAAGATTCTGGAACTGGTGATTACAAGGTTATATGTGTTAAAAATTTTTGTCTTTAAAGACAGACAGGGGCGGCATTGTGATGTAGTGCGTAGCGCATTGTGGCCCCTGAACCTTCAGGGTCGAAAGTCCTATTTTTGTGCAATTTTACAAAAATGTAAAATGTGTTTTTTTCATCATTAAAAAAAGTAGACTTTTATTAGTCGATATAAAAGAAAACAAACATTTTAAACAAAGAAGCAAAAAATAATCTCCTTAAAATATGTACAATTTTGAGATTGAAAATTTTGAAAATAGTCCTTTTATCACAATGTCAGGAAACCCAGAGTGACTCCGATTTCTAGGTCTTTAAAACTGCACTTTAAAAACATACTTTAAGTCCCACCTTCACCGAATAAGTTTCTAACCAATCACAGACTAGATGGAATTTGTGTAACCAATCCCAGCACAGTAGGTGCGGGAGGCTCAGATCTCTTACAGTCACACAAACTTGCTGCCTAAAGCTGGCTAACGGTTTTGCAATTGTTCTGTTTTTATCAATAATAATCATCATTTATAAATGACTTAATTATACATAAATGTTTTTTAGACTGACACTGAGATTCATTAATAAAAAGAGTTGTGCTAAAAGCCCCTTTAAGTCCTGCCTTTGAGCTCTAGATTTCTAACCAATCACTGACAAGACGGAATTCTTTTAACCAAGCACGACGCAGACGGAGGGAGTTCCTAATCTCAAAGTCTTCTTAACAGCTATACAATCATGTATTTTTTATTTATTTATTTATTTTTAATAAATTGCTTTACAAAGAAATAAACCAAAACAAAGAGTACATTGATGGGGGGGATACACACCCTAAACCATCTCAGGAAAAAATGTGTTTTTACCCCCCATGTATTTTGGGGCGAATTTTCCCCCGTGTAAATTAATTACTCAGTCGTTTCATGTAAGCATAAAAAGCTATTTTTAAAATATTACATTTTCAGTTAAAATGGATAAAAGGAAGTTTAATCTAGTTCTAAAGTCATCAGCAACATCAAAGGTTTAAAAAACAAAACAAAACAAACAAAAAAAGCGCTTGCAGGTGTAATTAGGTGCACGATGACATCATAGCTGAAGTCTGAAAGTGCTGAGTCATATACTGTAGTTCTGATCAACATCCGGGCTTCTTGGGGGTCTTAACAGGTTCAAAAAGTCATGAAAATCTTCAGACAGATTGGAATCTGCTGCCATTAGGATTCCTGAGAGTTTTGTATATTAAAGAGAGGATATTGTATAGAGAGTATTTTATATTAAAAAACAATACATAATAGTTGTCATTTTTGTAATTCTGTAAATTTTTTAAAAGTATTGTAATATTTTTTCCCTCCTATTGTAAAAACCTTTTTTAATACAGTATTCTATTTGTATATTGCTTTTCTGTCTCTGAAATAACTTTAAAATAAGAAAACCTGCGGAAGGCGGTGATCCAGCGGCCGAGCTCCATGTTACAGTGAGGACTGAAGCGATCGCAGCAGATGAACAGCTGCACCGTGTGATCCCAGTGAGCGCACGTCTCGTCCCTGCGGCCGGGGCAGGACAACGCCGCGTCCAGCTCCAGCATGTCAAACTCCAACAAGTCTGAGTAAACAATACTTAACATCTTAATACTGTGGCACGTCTATACAGGTTTTAGTTCATGGTGTGCGTCACACTTTCATTGAGGACTTAAACAGACCTTTGGGAAGTGTGATAATGGCCCGAGCTCCCGCCTCTCCCTGCATCAGCGTTTTATTAAACACAGGAACGACAGCAGCAGGACGGTTAACTCGCTCCAGCAAGCCAGTGTTGAAGTCAAACCTGCCGGGGATGAAATGTTTCAGGTTTATTACGTCCACCTATACATATATCACTTTGTGATTGTGTATAATTACTGTATGTAGCTCTGTAAAAAGTATTAGCCCCCCAGTCCATCATGGATCGCTAGTCACTCTGTCAGTGCTTATACTGTACTTTTAGGTACTGTAGTGTTACTGTTCATGGGTTTGCAAGGGAAAGAATAACAACTGCATTGCTATTTTGAACTATTGTTGGTATAAAAAAAAAACATAAGTTTAGTCTGTACATTGATTAGAACTCGCTCTTTCAATGATATCTTTACATTCCATACATTGGGGGTCTTCGAAAAATTGTCTGCACATCTGTTCAGTCAGATTTTGTCACAGCATCTCGCAAATGAGACTTTTTGCAGTACTTCGATATCTGCCTGAAGTTTAATTCGCACCATAAGTGAAATCAAAAAGTTGAGTAAAAGTGATGTTATAAACAGTTATAATGTGTTCTGGATTTAATAATCTACTTTAAAATAATCTACTAATGCGCTACTGTCTCAATGTAAACAAACACCTGCACCAATAGATATTAATTAGAAAAGATAAACTGAATATATTTACTGGGATTAGTTCATATTTTGGCAGAAATAACAGCGCTGAAGACATGTACGTGGACTTCAACCTGAAATAATAATAATATCACTGATTACATTAAAGATGATCAGATTATTTTTAACTTTAATCTTTTAACTATTTCCACAAACTCTTTTACCATCAACGACATGTACTCACGCTAATTGTATATAAATTATTGGACATTTGAACTGAATAATTTCAATACAACATATGATAACAGGTGCAAGTAAAAAAGAAAAAGGTGATGTTAATACCATGCAGTATATCTGGGTTTAATAATTCAGGATTGGGGGTATAGGCTGTGTATAGGCGTACGTACCACTCTGCCTGCCAGCTTATGAAATGGAACGTAGGATACAGGAACCAGCCCATTTCTGCCAGCGCCCCCTGCTGGTCTATTGCAATAAAAAAGTTGGGTGATGGAGTGACCTGGAACGTCACATTCACCTTCTTCCCTGATCTGATAAAGAAAACACACACACACACACACACATAATAATAATAATAATAATAAAAATAATATACAAACCTACACACGCATAAATACAAAGTGTGTCTCTCAAATTTGAATATATTGTGAAACGCTACAATATTAATATATACAATATACTTTTTTTTTTACATTAAATTAAAATTTAAGTGAAACTCATTCTAGATTCATTATAAATAAATTAAAATATTTCAAGCCTCCAATGATTACAGCTTATCAAACATGAGCATCAAAAATCCAGCATCTCAAAATATTACAGCATTTCATTTTGAGTTTGAGTACCGTATATCTCTCGGTTTTGTGGAGCAAAGATGATTCAAGAAGTTGGTAGGGCTTCATGCGGAGTGGAGTGAGGCTGGAGTCAGTGCATCAAGCGCCACCACACATAGATGTATTCCGTAAATAGGCACCATTTACTGTTACATTCCTAGTATCAAGCCACTCCTGAACCAGTGATAACATCAGAAGCATCATGGCTTTAGATGGGCTAAGAAGAAAAGGAACTGGACTGTTGCTAAATGGTTCAAAGTCCAGTTTGCATTTTATTTGGTAATCAAGGTCCCAGAGTCTGAAAGAAGAGTGAAGAGACACGGAATCCAGGCCGCTGGAAGTCCAGTGTGAAGTTTCCACAGTGGGTGATGATTTGAGGTGCCATGTCACCTGCTGGTTGTTGGTCCACAGAGTTTTATCAAGTCCAAAGTCAACACAGCCAATTACATGGAGATTTTAGAGCACTTCATACTTCTGTCTGCCGACGAGCTTTATGGAGATGCCAATTTATTTTTCCAGCAGGAATTAGCACCTGCCCGCTGTGCCAAAACCACCACTAACTGGTTTGCAGACCATTATATTACTGTGCTTAATTGGTCCGCCAACATGCATGACCTGAACCCTATAGAGAATCAATAATTTATTGCCAAGAGAAAGATAAACCTCTGACCCAACAATACAGACGAGCTGAAGGCTGATATTAAAGCAACCTGGTCTTCAATAACACCTCAGCAGTGCCACAGGCTGATTGCCAACATGCCATGCTGCATTGGCGCAGTAATTTGTGTTAAATGAGCTTCGACCAAAAATTAAGTGCATAAATGAACGTACTTTTCAGAAGTTGGACATTTATGTATTGTAAATCCGTTTTTGATTGATCTTAGGAAACATTCAAATATATTGAGATACTGGATGAGCTGTAAGCCATGATCATCAAAATTAAAACAAATTAATATTTGACATTACGAATTAAATCAACGCTTTATAACCTCTGAGAGGGGGCTTACGATAGCGCCTGATCTACAGCAGGCTGGAAGTGCAGCATAGCCGCAGGAATGTTGAGGGTGGTGTTACACTCATCTCCAGTGCAATTCATATCCTTGATTGGGTTGCCAGGTAATGCATAAACCAGCACACCTACTGCTTTGGAATCTTCCATGGCTTTAATCTGCAACAGATCAGAATGGATTTTGTTAATGAATTATCTAGGACAACAGCTCAAACTCGTGTTCAATTACTACAAACTGATAAAAAGGACAATAAATTGAATAATTAGCAAGTTGCTGTACTTGAACAGGAATAAAAACGCTTGACGAACTGACTCGTCGTATCATGTCAGGTCTCGCATTAAGTCGTGTCTCACCTTAGCGAAAAACGAGCAGCCGCTTTCGGAAACCCAGGCCACAGCTCCGGCGGCTGCAGGAAAGGGCTTGCAGCCGTCACCTGCCCCGACCAGGAAGTATTGCACTTTTTCCCAGCGGCCATTCAGCCAGTCGTACCTGGCGTTCAGGCGCTTCGTGATCACCGGAAATTTCCACTCTGAAAGTAGAAATAAGTAACAAACACTAAAACACTAAACACCAGTCAGGCGTTGAATGGATCTGTTGAGAAAACAGAGCGTACGCACCTGGACTTGTGAACACCGCCTGCGCCAGACCACAGTTGTGCCCGCCACATCCCCAGGAGTAGAGCACTCTGGGTATCCAGTTCCCCAAGGCGTAGATGGGGATGGGGGAGAAATGAAGCCTGGATAAAATTTCCTTACCCCTGATAACAGGAGAAAGAGTGTTAGATAAACCTTGTAGTGGCAGAACGGCTTGGAGGCTTAGAGGTTAGTACTGTGGCCTCACACCTCAAGGGACCAGGTTCGATTCCCATCTCGGACTTCGTATGCTCCGAGTTTGCATGTTCTCCCCGAGCTTGGTGGGTTTCTTCCGGGTACTCCGGTTTCCTCCCACGGTCCAAAGACATGCAGATCAGGCCAATTGATGTTCCCAAATTGCCCATAGTGTGTGAATGAGCGTATGTACTGTATGCGTGTGTCCAGGGTGTACCCCGACTCGTGCCTCAAGTCTCCTGGGATAGGCTCCAGGCCCCCAGTGACCCTGTATACAGGATGAAGCGGTATAGACGATGAGTGAGTGAGTGAAAAGTGTCCACTTTACAACTTTCTCTGTAAGGTATTACAAGAGAATCAACCACTCAACCAATAGTTTGTGCACCCATATGTATTAGTTCAACCTGGAAATACATACACACACACACTTGTGACAGTGTGCACAAAACAATCTCCATGAAGACATAGTGGACATAGTTGGAGTGAAAGAAGAACTCGAGTGTGATGTGATGCACAGAGCCCTGACTGAACTTAACCCCTTTTGAGGTTGGACTGGAACTGTGAGCTTCTTACTGGATGTTAACGCTCTTGAAGCGAAATAGCCACAAATTTCTACAATTGCACTCCAAAATGTAGTGAAAGGCCATCACAGAAGAGTTAAACTATAGGGACAAAAGTATTTTGGCCTCGCCTGTTAATTATTGAATTCCCGTGTTTCACTCACTCAATCAATCAATCCTAAGGAAAGGGCAATCGTAATGCTTTCGCAAGTTGTATATATTTAATCTTATTTTTTAATACTTTGAATCTGAGTCTTGTGGTTACTAACTTAGCACCATTAGTCAAACACAGGTTTTTTTTTTTTTTTTTTTTTGTGCAGAAGAGATTTTACAGCAAATGGACAACAATGTCTGGACCTGGGGAGAGTTCAATGAGCACATGAGGGTGTGCCAAAACTTTTGGTTACATGTTGAATGATATAAATGAAAATTAACGCACATGCACGCAAATGCAAACACACACACCTGTGCCCTACAGAGGAGACGACCCTGTACACCTGCTCTCTCATCCAGAGCGCATCCTGGGCCGCGGAGTCGTCCAGAGACAGGAACAGAACCTCGGCGCTGAGCGGGAGGAACTCCAGCAGATCGGACACGGACGAGTTGGACGACCAAAGACACTCAAGGAACGCGGATTTATTCGTGAACGCGTGGATGATGACGGAGGAGGAGGATTTAGAAGCCGCGCCGAGCGGATAGACGAACTCCCCGTCTAAAGTCTGGACCCGGAAAGCCGGAGCGGGGTCTCCGGGGTCGAACCCGGGCAGCCCGGAGCGCTCGCGCGGACGCGCGCTCGGCCCGTGGACAACGCTCTCCTCGACGGCAGCGGCTCGCGCATGCACGAGCGCGGGAAAGCAGGTAAGAGTAAAAAGCACGAGCGCTGAAAGACGGATCCTCATACTGAGAGAGAGAGAGAGAGAGAGAGAGAGAGAAAGAGGGGGGGGTGTGTTGTGTTTGTTTGTACTGTTAAAGTGATAGCGAAAGCAAAAAATAAATAAAATAAATAATCCTACATTATGGCCGTTTATACACTCGCGAGCGCCATCACGTGCTCGACTTCCATTTATAGAGACAGCGCGAGGGAGGGGCGTGGCTTAGGAGTAAAAAAAAAAAACCGGAAGTTCCAGCTTAACAACGAATGATTAATCAAAATATACCAAATCTGGTTTAGTTTTTATATACCTTTTCAAAATTATTGAGAACACATTTACACTAAATTAGCCGTGAAGAATTTCTTCTGACTGAAGCACCACACAACTTATCACTTATTTATATAAATAAAATAAAGGTTTTGTCTGTACATTGATCAGAACTCACTCTTTCAGTTATATATTTACATGTATATATGTTTACTCAATGTAAACAAAACACCTGCACGTGAGGTTAATCAATTAGCACACTAAAAGTACAGGCTGCACAAAACAATTTTCAAAAGTTATTTTTTTTATAAATAGATGTGCAAGGCCAAGACAATAAAGGTATCACTCATTTTTATGAATACTCTTATGTACTTATTATTGTGTAGTCTGAATTCATCTTTAAAGCTGATCAGCTTATTTTTATCATCAACCTTTTAACTATTTCTTTAAACTCTTTTCCATTCAACGACGAGTACTAATGCTAGTGTCTGTCTGTTTTTAGTTTTGTGATTTATTTTCTACATTCTAGAACAATAAGTAAAAACAACAGTCAGTTGTTACTTTAAGACATGAAGGTCAGCTGTTCTGGAATAATTCTTGCAAGAACAGTATTGTGTCAAATGCATTTGCGAAACCCATCAAGCTCCATGATGAAACTGGCTCTCATGAAGACCTTCCCAGGAAAGCGAGACCCAAACTTACCTCTGCTGTAGAGAAGTTCATTTAGAGTCACCAGTTACCTCAGAAATCACCAATTAACAAACAGCACCTCAGATTAGCGCCGTTATGAAGACTTTACAGAGCTTAAGTAGCAGATACATCTCAATATTAACTGTTCAAAGGAGAGTATTGTGTATTTTGGATGCCCTTGTTTCACAGTGTAGAAAGAAATAAAAATCAGGAAATCTATACTGCGTGTTTATTCATAGAATCGTATGTGATTCCGATGTCATTAATTAATTCCCAAGATTTTGTCAGCCAGAACAATGTTAAAAGTCCCAAAAGTTTGGGGTGCCAATAATGACAAAACTTAAGATGATAAGGACAAGGTTTTGACTCAAAATTTTATCCAGACTTTTCTCATTCAAGTCCAGGGAGGCGAAAGGCATTTATTTTAGTTGAGCATGAATCAGGTCTGATTTCTGTTCTTCAGTAGTTACTTCAATGGCTATTAATTCTTTGCTATTTGGCTGAGATGGATATCTACAGCTGGTCCAGATTTCAATTAAATTAGATAACGATCCTAAACCTGTATTACAGATTAATCCTTTAACATATGCCCGAAAAATCTGAGTCACTGTGAACAATGTCTGTAATATAAATCTTGCCCTTTCTCCCGGGGGTGCTATTACTTCTAAAATCAACACACAACAGATCAATCTCTCCGTAAGCCGAGGTTGGTGTGGATAATGTAAGGAGACGCACAGAGGACTGCGTGGTATGTTGTCCAGACGGGTTTTTACTGAAGGATATTTGGAGTTCCAGCGTAAATCAATTGGACAGTAATTATAAAAAGGAAAAAAGAAAAACAATGCAATACTGCTTCGACTGTAGAAACGTCAGAACGTAACATCACCTCACTCCATATCACACGTTTATTAAGTGACTGTACAATTACAAATGCAAAATAAAATAATAATAATAAAAAAAATACAGAAAAGGAATACATATTACCAAATATGGGTTAGTTTTTTTTTTTTTTTTTTTTGTCATTCCATAGAGTACGTCAGGAGACGTTATCCGAGGCGTAGCTTCACACGGCTTCGACACACAAAACCACGGAATCGCCGTGATCGCCTTGACAATGTCTCAGATCTTTTACAAAACCGTCTGAGTAATCAAACTTGGGAAGAAGGTGGGGGGGAAAAAAAAAAAAAACTTTAACTGGCTCCGGATACATATACATACACATATATTTATATATAAAAATAAACTAGCAGAAATATTAATATTAATGAAGCTATAATGAAGTGGTCTGAGGATAGAGAGAGAGAGAGTTTTAATTAATAGCCCCGGAGTGGCCTTAGTTTGACACCATAAGGGCAACAATGATGACAGGAAAAATCATTTCAATAACATCGGAGGTCAGGTCGTAAAAAAATTATTCGAGTATAGATTTTGGCATGTGCGTGCGTGTATGTGTGTATGTATACACATCTAAGGGTTTGGCTTTAGTCCATACTCAGATGTGTGTATGCGTCCAGCTGTGAGCCGAATGTGGCGTTCATGGCGGATATCAGGAGCTCGGGGGAAGCGGCGATGAACAACGTGGTCGTCTTGCAAGCGGGTTTTTTAAAATATCTTCCCTTTTTTCGCTTTCTTTTCCAAAGTCCTGTAGAGAAAAAGGAAGTGTGTTAGTGAGAGACTAAACACCTGATTAACACTTGGACAGATCAAGACGTCGGTTTTATTTTCATTTATGCTTTGAAGCAGCAGAGGAAAAAAAAAAAAAAAGACAAGACAAGACAAACTAAATGATGGAAAGCCATGCTGAGACACATTACTGTCATTTTTGAGTCTGGGCTCTGTTTCAGTTCCCACCTTAGTCCTCTTGGTTTTGCCGTTTTAATCCATGACGGCATCTTAAATCCTCATTCCTAACTCAAGTAAACTTTTTTAGATGACTAATAGATGTATTTAAAAAGCATGAGCACTGCTTAGCTTTAATACAAGGTACAATATTTTCTTTTAAAGAAATAAAGTAATATTTTAAAATATAGATTTGTGTAGAAAATAATGTCTTATTCATCCATGTTTATTCGTAGCAAGTTTTAAGGAAGAAAAAAGTTGAGCAGGAAAGGCTCACAAATGTGATGGTTAACCTCTGGCTACAGAATTGAGTTCCTGTTTAAAGTGGCCATTTTTAGTTTTTTTTTTTTTCCCCCCACAGGAAGAAGCAATGACCAACAGGAAGTTGTTTTATATTCCAATTTCCTTCATAAGCGTTATATAAAAAGTACATCTAAAAATTACTGATGCCTGATTATGGTCATAACTTAGGCTTATATTCATAAATTATAACAGTGTGTTATCGAGCCCACAAATATGTAGCTGTTTTTACTTCTTCAAAATTATGGTCATTTTTTACAACAAATGGATAAACAGAGCCCTCTAAAGGGGGAAAAAAGCTTTTAGGTTAATAGTAATGGAGTAAACCGTAATTCAGGGTCAAACAAGGTGTTTAAAAGGGAGAGAGAGAGACAGATGGGAAAATAAAATGGATACTGATCGAGATAGACAGAAAAAAAAAAAAAGGACAAAGAGACAGAGACACAGTAGTGATAGTGAGACAGAAAAAGAATGAGAGGGAGCGATAGACAAAAAATAGACACTGATTAAGTTAGATAGAAAAAAGAGAAAGATACAGACAGAGAAAGAATGAGAGAGAAAGACAGACAGGAATGGAAATAAAGCACAGAACAATAGAGAGACAGAAAATGTGGTACATACAGAGATGGAGAGAGACATGGCATGACCGAGAAAGAGAGATGGACATACAGAGAAAGAGAGAGAGAAACTCGAGGAGTTCACACTGATTTCACGTTAATGTTGGCGTGACGTGATGGTAGTGATGTCGGTGCTGACCTGGAGGCGTCGAGTTTCTGCTGCTCGAGGAGGCGCTGCTGGGATTCCCAGTTCACCCTTTCCTCCTCGAACTGACGTCTCCTTTCCTCGAGCTCCTTGTGCTGAGCCTCCAGGTTCTTCTTCATCTGCTCGTGGCGCCGCTGCAGCTGCACGGAGGGGAAAAAAAACAGAAACAAAACAACTACTGTTAGAATGAACACAATTATACCAATAATGTGAAAATATATTTAGTATATACAGTAGATCATAATGTGAACATCATAGGGTGCCTAAACTTTTGCACACTACCATCCACATGTGCGCGCACATGTTTTGGACAGGGGGGGAGGGGGGGGCGGGGGTGGTCTTTATACAGCGCTCCCACAAGCCCAGGAGCAGAAACGTCGTACCTCTGCCTCGGAGTCTTTCAGCTTCTGGACTTTCTCCTTGACTTTCATCTCGAACACCTGCTCCATCTCCATCTCCATCTTCTTCATCTTAGCCACGTGCTCTCGCCTCTCCTCCTCCATCTGCGCCAGAGGGCTCCTGGGGGACGCGCCGGCACGCAAGAGAGTTACAAACCAGACGACTGTACAAACTGCACTCATAAATTACTGTTATATTACAGAGAGAGAGAGACGTCTCACATCTGCAGTGATTTTATATATACATGAAAGAGAGATAGACAGATGAGAGCATGACAGACACTGATGGACTGATAAAAGCAGAAAGACACTGGAAGATGGAGATGACAAACAGATGGAAAGAGACAGAGGACATAGAGAAGAAAATAGAGACCAAAATAAAGTAAAACAAAATAAAGAACCGAGACATACAGTAAGAGAGAGAGACGAGAAGAGAAGGGACAGACAGTACGGGAGAGTAAAGGAGAGACACACGAGAGACAAATGGAGCAAGAGCGGGACCGCATGTGAAAAAGGGAAACAAAAAGAAAGACAGAGAAAGAGTTAATGAGAGACACAGAGAGGAAATAAGAGAAGAAATGAGAGACAGTGGATAGAGAGAGAGAGTGGGTCGTCTCACATCTGCAGTGATTAAATATATACATGAAAGAGAGAGAGAGTGAAAGACAGATGACAGACACACTGATGAACTGGAAAAACAAAGGCACTGCAAGATGGAGAGAGAAAAAGACAAACAAACAGATGGAAAGAGACAGAAAGACGGGAAATAAAAGAAGAAAATAGAGAGAGAGAGAGAGGGAGAGAAGGAGCGAAGGGACAGAAAGAAAGGGGGAGTAAAGAGGAGACACACAAGAGGGGGACAGCATGTGAAAAAGTGAGAGAGAGAGAGAAAGGAAGAGAAAGTGTTGGAAAGAGAGACAGAGCGGAAATGAGAGAGAGAGAGACACCCGCAGAGCTCGATGGACAGCACTGAAGAAACCGCGAATATAAAACTCCCATCCAACATTCCAGCTTTTCACCATTTTTCTCTGGGCAGACGGACCGGTGGTTATAAAAGCGGCGAAGCGAGAAAGCTCGAGCGCTGAGTGGAGGTTAGTGAGCGAAGCAGACGCACAGAGCGCCAACAAATAGGCAAAGCATCAGAATGAGATGTCACCTGAAAGCTCAACCTACAGGTCTGGACTGATGCTGCGATTTAACCAGCAACGACTCGAGAAGACGATCCTAAAGCAATTTACTGGTTAAATTAACTGGTGTTTGCTTCATCGTTATTGTTTCTGAAAAACGAGTTGCGGACCTGATCTAAATAAAATAAAGGACCAAAATCATGTGTGTTAAATTGTGCAAATTAAAATTAAATCTGTTAAATTCCTGTGCAAAGCGTTTAAGATTAGATTTAAGAACCAGGGCTTATTTACAGACTAGCAGAGAACCCTAACCTCTACATTATACAGTGTGTGTGTGTGTGTGTGTGTGTGTGTGTGTGTGTGTGTGTGTGTGCGCGCGCACGCATGCTTATTACTTTACTTGCAGGAACATTTTTCTTTCAAGCTGCCAGAAAAGAAAGGGAAGGAAAAAGGGAGGAAAAAAAATAAAATAATACAACAAAAATCCATCACAGACACTAGAGGGCGCCATCACCAGTGTAGGGGAGAGAAACTGGTTTGCTTTGGGAAGAATTTAAAAAATAGAAAAATAAATAACATCAAAACCACACTTACATGCCTTCGACCGAGTCAGTTCTACAAAACAGAAAGACACAAACTTAGCATGCTGAAATCAGTGTGTGTGTGTGTGTGTGTGTGTGTGTGTGTGTGTGAGTGAGAGATAAGAAGCAACAACAAGATTGTGAAAACAATAAATGCTAAAATGAAAAACGGTGAGCTCTGAAGAAAAATAAAATGTCTCAGATCAGACAAGCAAATGTGGTTTCCTGTCAGTTAGTGGTGAATCTGGCGAGGCAGCTTATTGGCTGCTGCAGTGTGTGTTAGTGCGAGCGAGAGTGTGTGTGTGTGTGAGTACGTGCATGGAAGCGCGCGAGTGACACTCGCGCATGCGTGCGATTACAGGCCAGGTTAACCGCTATGAAATTTGATCAGTTTGCTTGAGACAAAGCCGGATGACAGAAAATGCTGAGTCATTCGTTTTGACAAAACAGAGTGCGCTGATGGAGCTGATCTGTCTCGTGTCCTATTTCACACAGACAGACAGAGACGTGCACATCGAGACCACACCTTAAAAAAAAAAAAAAAAAAAAAAAACACGCTCGTCATTCTATGACGAGAAGCTCTGATTATTCTTGTCATAGAGTGTGTTAACTCCTTCAGAACGGCAAATCTCAGGTCTGTATTAACGAGCTGCCTTTAATGTGTTGCCGTAGTAACAGAACGGCAGTAACAGAACACATGGACCTCTATGAGAACACGCTGAAGGAAGCAGTCTCCAGTGTTAGAGATTTGTAACGAGCTGAAATTGTTGACATTATAATGCGAGACTAAATAGACTAAAGAATACAATGCGTCTTTCCTTAATAAAGTCAAAACTGTCATTGTTGGCGACCCCGATGTGTGCTCGAATTAGATCTCGTACTTAAGCATTAGCACCCTTGATCAGCCAGCCATTCCCAAAACCCCATCCCCTTAGGTCATAGTTCTGATCAACACATGAGACTACTACTGCTTACTCCTCCCCCCGCCCCCTGCTATTTAGTTTTTTGTTTTGTTTTTCTTTCCCTTTTTTAGTTATTTATTTGTTTGTTTTTTTCGTTGGTTTACTCGGTCTACAAAAGATTGCTTATATTGTATAACTTCTACTTAACATGTGGATAGTTATTCATATAATTCAATGTTTTATACCTGAATCTTGCACTTTCATACTTTTCATATTGTAATTGTTTGAGATTTAATTTTGAAAAATTATAATAATAAGGCTGGTTACTTTTTAAATGTAAATACTGAATCAGAAATATTTTATTTTAATGGGGATTTTAAACCTAATTACAAATTTTATTTATTTTGCCCAGGAACGATTTTGCGCCGCCTCCCTTTTTTTTTTTTTTTTACTGCTCTCAGTACTCTATACTGGCATATTTATGCTCTCAGATACAGCAGGTGGCAGTATGCAACTACTTGGTTTGAGAGCCGTCATTAAACATAAGAGAAGAGAACAACAAAGTTAAGACTTCGCACGATGCCTAATATTGCCAGTGACGTTCTCGAGGGCCTTCCTACTTTATCATCAGTTATGACTATGTGATACGTGCACACAGATTTCAGAGGATGCGGCAAATTATGACGTCGCGTCTAAATAGCGATCTACTTCCGTGTTCAGGTACGACTGGCTTCCAGATCTGATTTGACCCGTGCACGGTTCCCAAGCGCAGAATGATCATGTTGTCACTGAGCAAAATGAACCAGACTTCACGGTCATGTGTTCTCAGAAACGATCCCTGGGCCCTTTTGACAGAAAATAGATCAAATAAAAAATATATATACATTACCGTTCAAAAGTTTTAGAACACTTTCTAACTCCATGATGGTTCCTGATTTTTATTTCTTTCTACATTGTAAAGGA
>JAQMYG010000019.1:2008496-2022122 GCA_030014215.1 Clariallabes teugelsi
ACCTTACAGAATGTCATTTCTTTGTATTAATAAGTTAGACAGAGAGTTCTGCTGTACAGAAAGACACACAGACAGACATGTACGTGGACTTCAACCTCAAATAATAATAATAATAATAATAATATCACTGATTACATTAAAGATCATCAGATTATTTTTACCTTTAACCTTTTAACTCTTTCTACAAAATCTTTTCCCATCAATGACGCGTCACTAACCCAAGCCATTTCTATAGAAATACAGCAACAGGAACCAATATTTGGTGCCGATATTTAAGCACTGCACCCCGAATGCGAGGACAGATACACACCGTAACGCAATATCATTACAATCATGCTTTTTCAAAAAGATCCTATTGTAATAAATAAACCATTGAAGCTGTCTAGTTTGCTTCTCGTGCCTACAGATGTTTTACAGATGCTCTGGTCTTAGGCAGAGTCAAACACAATGCTCGCTCTCAGTATGCAACACTGACACACAGCTAAATGCACTATAATGTAGACATTTAGTCTGCGCTCTGTGCATCTCTGGGATTATTATTCAGCGTGTACAGGAGTTTGTCGAGCTGCTCATGAATCCTGTGCGTGTCTGTAATTCGTCACCACTGGAGGAGATGCTCTCACTCATCACCGCACGATCAATATTCCGGACCAGTGCAGCGCTACATACACAAATGGTATGCTAATCCGATGTCTATCACGCTTACAGAACACCGGCGTAATGAACAGACAGCTGAATTCGCTGGAATATTATGGGGAGGAAGAAGAAATAAAATCATCTATAGGCATGAAAGCAGATCGGAAGAGTCTGAAGTGTGAATTAGCGCTAATGCGTTTGCACAGGGTGGATGGTAAAAGCTAGAAAATGGTGGTTACGTCCCAGACAGGCTGAGACGGTCACTGATTCTTTGACATTCTAAAATGAACATTACATACATTTACATGTCAGGTTCAACTATAATTTGTAAAGGTAAAAGAAAACAAGAATAAAAGGAGAACTGTGTTGGAAAAGCGATGTCATCAGTCGGCTAATCTGACCAGAGCGGGTAGAAAAATATGAAAAGGTCCGTCGAATGAATACTGTCTGTGAAAACCGTTTCCCTTTCTGACGTAATGTCTACAGTCCTGTAGCAGGGTTACCAGATTTGAGAAACTAGAACCACTAGAGGTGTGTTCAAGTCAAACCGGGACTCGTGAGCGGAAGAATGAAGGCGTGAAACTGATTGACAGTTACAGAAAACTTCAAGCACAGTACGGTGAAGCTAGAGACGCATCCGTCTGTGGGAACTGTACACACAAATCATTCACCAACACCACCTGCACGTTATAGGGACTCGGCTGGGAGTTATCGCCACATCCCCCGTACAGTCCTGACCTCGCTCCAAGCCATTCCCACATGTTTGGAACATTAAAGGAGTTCCTGGGAGGCCGGGGTTTTAAACGTGATTCAGAAAGTCTGATCATGGTTCCTATGGCGTACCGAGAAACATTTTTCCTTGATGGTGTCCGAGCTCTAGTGAAACACTGGGATAAGTGCATTAGTGCAGCAGGGGATTATATAGAGAAATAAAAGGAGTTTTACTCGAAGAGCTGTGTTCTGATATTCTACGCAATCAAAAGTCCCAGGTTGACTTGAACGTCCCTGATATAGATGTGAAAATGTTTATGCATCAGAAAAAACACATTTCCCCCACATTTTTACTTAACAATATTTATATTACTCCTTTTTGTCTTCGCCCAATGCAGAACTTGTCCAGTCCATAATCCCAATAATTAGCTTTTTCTACACATTCTTCATTTTCTACAATATCTTTATTTCTACAACAGAAATGCTTCTACTGTATGCATCATTGTCATACTTATTATTCTGTACTTTACTACTTTACTTTTGTTGGTGGAAATTGATTCCATTTAATTTTATGCTTTACGAGACCTCAGCTGCAGCAGGGTCACTTTTAAAGGACAGCTATTATGCAAAAAATGTCATTTTTAATCACTTTTAGACATTAAGATGGGTCTCCGGTGTGCAGGCTTTTGGTCCTCTTTCCATTTTTGTGTTGGCGGAAAAGTTCGATTTTCCTCCTAAAGTGACATCATATAAGAAAAGCCCCTCCCCTGGCTTGTTGCTGAACTCTGTCAAGCTTTGCGGTTATCTGCCGGGGCGTGGCTCAGGGGAAGCTCATTTACGTAGACACTGAAACAGCTTGTTTGGAGGAGGTGTGAAAGATGGTAACATACGGGACCTTTAATGTAGACTTTCCAAAAATAAAATAAAAAAATGGATGCACAAAACATCCATTAGTGCATGACCCTGGAAACCCTGATTGTCTCTGGTCTGTTGTGCTGCAGTCGGTTATATAATTGATATGAATCTACAGTATATGATGTGCAACATTATGGCAGCTGTGTTAGTTTATGTTATGAAAACTACTGAACTACAGGTAAGTATTTTTCCCCTTATACTGACTGCCTCGGCATTATTTAAACAATCCACTTCACTAAAACTCTTTGCCAAGTCCAGCAATAGATGACCCCTGACCGAGGAGTCGCACCTGAGTGAAACCCCTGCGGGATGCCGACAAACAGCTCGAGTGCAAACCCGACTTCAGCTTAAGGACGACAAGAAACAACGTGGAACCCGACAGCGCTGCTTTTGCCAAGGCGTCACCTGAGTTGCCTCCTGCCAGAGTAATTTAGGGTCTCATTGGCATGCCTGTGGGCACCGAGCCGTGGAAATAAGGGTCTTTAACTGAACCATAAATCTCAGCGCTATCGGCTGGAGGCAGAGCAGAAAGTGCAATGGATTCATATTTATTACGGGCCCCTGGTGCGCACTTCAGAGCTGCTGGCTTGTGCTTATTGACAGAGCGAGCGCGAGCATCCCCGCAAAACAAAGCGGCGGATACACCCGCAGATAAACAAGCGCCTTCGATCGCGGTGGACCGGCTCCGTCAGCAGAGAGCCGACTGCCGAGGCTCATGGGAAGGCAGGATGAAAAATGCACTCAGGTGTGCTGGGCCACGCCGGGCAACAAGCGAGAGAATATCGAATCAATTCAAACAGATGAGCGTTCCCTTTAGCTTCAAGACTTTTCATTACGATGATAAATCGCCTATGATATTTAAGTAATAGAACCATTTACAATCCCGTGCTGAGGGGATTTTTTATTTTTTTTTAAATCAAGATGATGAACTATGGATGAATCAGCGAGCCGCGTTTCCGCCCTCTCTGCCACTATGCATTCGATTTCTTTCATTTCAAGCCAAATATTTTTTGCCATAAGTCCAATTTGTGTGATTCTGACAACCAGGTTAGCTGTAGGAAAGAAAAAGAAGTATGTTTTCTCTCTCTCACTCAGACTTACACACATGCACACACACATCGATGACTTCCAGGACTTCCAAAGACTTTTTTCTGTAACTAACCATCAATTCAGTCCATTTATAGCTTTTCTACTTTCATTCGTTGTCAAATGTCTTAGAGCAGAATGAAGCTATTTAGGATAACTTATAGCCAGGATTTAACCAGCAACCAATGATCAAGCATTTTGTCTCTTTCAACAGAAAGACGTCATAAGTAAGAGTAAGAACAAGCATTGGGCTCTCGAATGCACGTGTTAAATGAAGCGCATAACAACGGCCTTGATCCTATGGATTATTTCAATCATGCGTGAAGATGCAGAGGCGTGGGAGAGGGGGGGGGGGGATTAGGCAATGAAACCAGGACCTGATAGGAAATGGTACAAGGTGACATTATGGAGAAAATGCCAGCGTAATTATTGTCCAACACTAAAAAGATTTTTTTTAAAGTCCTGTATATTAGAGATGGGGGAAAAAATTATGTTTGCATTTCTAGTAGTAAAATGTCGCAGTTCCTCTATGATCCTGCAGGTGGTGCTCTAAACTATTCACGTATAGGCAGGCAGAACAGCATCCTGTATGGTAAGAATGAATTATTTGGTAAGTTTGTTTAGAATTGTAACAGAAACTGAACAAAAAAAACAACAAAACAAAACAAAAGTTAAATAAATAAATATATCTCGAATTGGGATATTTATAAAATCGTCATACTTACAGATTCGCAGGTATCGGGATTATATCGCATCATATGCTCCCTGGTGATTCATGTCCCTACTGCAATGTACTACCCCTTACAGTATATACCCAAAAGTTTATGGACACCTGAATATCATTTCCACATGCACGTTCTGACCAGACAGACTCCCTTTTGCTTTGTAACATATTCAATATAAATTTCTGCTTATCAAAATATATTTCAAACAATTAGGCTGTAAATCTGGTCTTCCATATGTGTCGGTTCAAATTCTATCCTGAGAAGTAAATAAGAGTAAAACACAATATTGATATACAAACTGGCAAAATAAAAGCTTTGCATTAAGCATTATGTAAGGTATAAAAATGCTTGGTGTCCAGCTGTTATGGGAAAATAATCAACAACATGGTTAACTCTCTGAAGTCGATTATTTTCCAATAACAGCACATCCAGAAACATTGTATTTGGAGTAGCAGGTGGTTAAAGCATTAACCACCTAGTGATAGGAAGGTCCCAGGTTTGTTTCTTCTGACTACAGACGCTGACAATCGGAACTTATTTATGAACAATATATCATACATTTTAGCTATTTATATTTACCTTTAATGTTGTGGAATGGCCACAAAAGTTAGTTCTCACTCGCATTTGTTCCATCAATGGTCCCATTTTGTTCCCACTTTTAGGACCGTCAAAGCTGTTAGAAAGCAATGATCTGACACTGGAGACTCCTTCCATTAATGATTATTGAACAAGCGCATTAATTTTAAGGTAAACCTGCATGGCTGCTGTTATAGAAAAACAACACCTTCTCTAAGCAATTTTGTTTTCCGATAAAAGCAGCTGAAACTAGATTTCCAAGATTTAGTATCCTGTATAGTGTTTTGTGATAAACTGTACTTAAGCATCAAAACTAGATTTTAAATGCATAGGCTATAATACTGTGAGCAGATGCGCAGGTCTGGCAATTTGAGGCTGAATTTAGATGTGGTAATTACATGTGGTTATGGAATTGGAAGCTGGATAATTACATCGTATGAAAGAGGAATACAATCGAACTTTATTCCTGAGCACATTTGCACTCGCTCAGATGGAGCTCAGGAGGATGAAACCTCAAGTGTCTCAAGGATTTCATTTCACATATTGAGGGAATTCTAGTTTGTATGAAGTTCACAGCTGGTCAAATTCTGATAGAAATCAGTCTGCTGTAGGTGATACATGGGGTCTTCAAGTTCCTCTCAGGTGCTTCTGATTCCTAGATAATTGCTATTTAGGCCACGTTAATCACGGGAAATGTAATTTCTAAGTTATTATAGGTAAGAGATAAAGCATGAATAAAAGTTTTGATTATTTTCCTATAACATGTCCACGAGTATTAATTATTAATAAAGGACACGTCAAACATTGAATCTATTACTACAGTAGTTACTTAGAATGTTGTGGCACCTTCTTGAGATGACTAAATTCTCTTACTGTCTCCTTTAGTTCTGTTTTGGATTATATATATATATATATATAAAACTCTGGAAAAAATCAAGAGACCAAAATAATCAGTTTCTTATGTTTTTTGTTCTTACAGGTGCATGTGTTAGTGGAATGAACCGTTTTGTTCAATTTAAAGGATTTTAAAACTAAATGCAAAAAATTTGTAAAAAATAGTGTTAATGCTTTGGCTAAAAAACATTAAGAAATCAGTATTTGGTGGAATAATAACCCGATTTGCAATTACAGCTTTCATGCGTTTTGGCTCTACACCAGTTTTTCTCATTGCTGTTGGGTAACTTCATACCACTCTTTTACAAAAAAGCAAACAGCTCAGCTTTGTTTGATGGTTTGCGACCCTCCATCTTCCTCTTGATGACATTCCAGAAGTTTTCACTGCAGTCGTCTCTTATTTTTTCCTAAGCCATATATACACTGTATATGAAATACAGAATAAAGCACTTTTTTAAAGCGCTTAGTGGAGATCAGGTGTTGAACACTAGAGTCTCAAATTTTAATGTACTGTACGACATTAAACACAACATGATTGACTGCAAAAGTTTTTACCCCCACTCTACATTTGCCCAAGGAGCACAAGCCAGGGACGCCCTGGGTGGGTGCTAACCAATAGCGGGGCACATTTACACTCACTCTCACAGCCAATCATGCACCCGTACCCTACTGAAACGTAAATCAGCTTTGAACGCACGTCTTTGTACTACTGGCAAGAAACCGGAGTACCTGGAGGAAACCCATCAAGCACAGGGAGAGCATGCACACATACACAGACCATAGGTGAGATTCAAACCATTTACCCTGGAGGTGCAAGGGTAAGGGGTTTGAATGTCACCTACAGTACGGTCTGTGTCTGTGTGCATGGAGTTTGCAATAGTGCTAACCACTAAACCAAAAGTTTGTTTAGATCAATAAATCTATCAATAAGATTTGTACTCTGTGATTCTACATCAGTGTTCAACTGAGCTTGTTTGTTCAAAGTGTAACGTAGATTAATATGCATTCACTGATTTCTAGAGCAAAGATTTATCAGTACACTATAACACATCCCCAAGCTACACCAAGGGTACTGTACCACTTATCATTATAGAAAGGAACACCTTAATTCCATATTTTTTGTGTATAGTATAGTAAAGTATAGTAGTGTATAGTAAAAGTGTATAGTAAATAGTTGAGTGCAACATTTTTTACCCTCATGATTGCTTGGTAAAATAAAGACCATCAATTTTACAAGTTATTTAAAAAAAAACGGGGGTTTGAACTGAACCAGGCAACAGATTACAAAGAGACCTGCAGAAGGCCTGATGCCATCTGGCAAAGATATTACAGATATTTTAAGAAGCATGGCTAAAGTCTGGCCAAAGCAATCTCGCAAATTAAGAACAGATTTTCAGGACGAAGGAGAGGAATGAAAGAGGCTGGAGATGGTTAAAGCAAAAGGTGAATAACTTAGAAATATTCTACATTTATAACACACATTCAGAACAAACTTATAAAGTGACTTTGGTCTAAACATGCACTACATTAGCTACATCATGGTCTGTTAATGATGATTTAGAAACATCTAAGGTCTGGATATAAGTTAATCCTTAGGGTGTGCAAACTTTTGCACACAAAAACCATACACCTTTACACAACATTCCATACGATAAGGTCATTCATAAAGGATGCAGAACACATCTAAATGTTTTAACTCCTCAGGAACAGAATATTCACACTGACTTCAAAAGAGTTCTGAGGAGTTACAAAGTAAGTTTCGAACTTTTTCTCTTTCTGCGTTAAAGCTGATTAAATTAAAAAAGTGTCTCACTTTGTCCATGTAGTCGGTGTCCTTCTGTCGGATGCCTCTGCTTTTGACTCTCTCGGCTCCGTGACACGGAACAGCCAGGCAGAGGAAGAGCAGCGCGCGCCGCGCCAGATGCGCCATGTTCGCTGTGCGGAGAGCCGAGTCACGGGAGCGCGCTTATCCGCGGACTCAGACACAGGAGCGCGCTTCCAATTAGACATCATAACGGAGGCGCGCGCCCGTTGAAATTACAAAAAAAGAGTGCAGTGGCAAAAAAAAAAAAAAAAAAGTGAGCGCGCTTTTAAATTAAACACAATCAGGGTGCGCGCGCTTTTAATTAAACACATTAACGTGCGCGCGCTTTTTATTGAACACAATCACGGGCGCGCGTTTTTAACTGACACAGGCAATCACGGGCGCGCGCTTTTAATTGACCTCAACCACAGGTGCGACCATTTAATTAAACACAATCACGTGCGCGTTTTGATCACGTGCGCGGCTTTTAATGGAACGCAATCGCGTGCGCGCGCTTTTCACTAAACACAATCAGGGTAGCGTGCTTTTGATCAATCGAATTATATAGCGCGCTTATAGCGCTAGAGACCAGCGCTGGTGGTGGGTTTCCTCCGGGTTCTATGGTTTCCTCCCACAGTCCAAACTTATACAGATTTCCTGTATTGTGTGAATGGGTGTGTGTGTGTATTGGCACACGATCGCACCCCTCCTCGTGCTCCGAGTCTCCTGGAATAGGCTCCAGGCCCAAACATCCCCCCTCCCTCCCCGGCCCCGGCACTTGGGGGGTCAAGAACTTTACTCGCAGTTAGAAGCAGGGACCACCTGGTCAGCCTTTCAACTCCTGAACTACAGAGCAACACTTTATAGTGGTTACCGTAGTGGTCAAGGGTTCGATTCCAGACTCGTGGTCTGTGTGCGTGGAGTTTGCATGTTCTCCATATGCTTGGTGGGTTTCTTCCGGGCACTGCGGTTTCCTCCACACTCCAAAGACATGCAGATTAGTGTGTGTGATCGTGTGCCCTGCGATGGACTGGCATAGGATCCAGGCCTTCCATGTACAGGATTAGCGGTATAGAAAATGTGTGTGAGAAACATTTTGAAGAAATGACGTCAGATAAACGTTGCCTACATGACGTTGGAATGATGTTGACTGAACAACCCCAACTCAAGGTTGCAAATATAACTTAAAAAACAATATTTATTTATTACATTAAAAAAAAAATCTCTTAAACTAAATCCATCAATGAAACACTCATCCAGCTGATAGTATTTTCCACTCTATTTTTGCAATCAAGCAGATGGCCTGCATGGCCATCTGGGTCCTACCTACTACTGCTCCCCTACTGCTAAAGCTAGTAATTGCATGTACAGTATACTGCTTTGCCAAACATCAAGGACCACAAAATAAGTCATCCAAAAAAGAAAGAAAGAAAAAACATAAAAAAGCTATTTTTCTAGACCAGTGCACTTTACTAAACTATTAAACCTGGAAGCAACTAAAAGAGAAAGAGAAAGGAAAGCTTACTGTCCGGTCAGAATCTCTGATCTCTTACAAAATGCAGTCCTGTATTTACACTGATCAATATGCAATACAGTGTTGTGCACCTGGATGAGAATGTGCTCACATAATACTACTATGAGTAAAGCATGATATTCTGTGGTTTTGCTTTGTTTTGGTTTCATTTTATAATGTGATCCCAATGTCATTTTATCAAAGTGATTTTTAAAACAACCGTGTCCGGAAGTTGTGTTTGGGTGGATGAAATGACAATCTATCACATAGTTGTAAGTAATTACAAATATATGATATCATCTAGCGTTAGAGTTCCTGCTGGAATGCTTTTGAGAACGAGAACATTACAGGAAATGAAGAAGAAGAACATGCTTTTAGAGGAACTGGAAAAGAACAAGAACAGACTTTTACAGGAACTGAAGGAAAACACACTTTTTTTTCAGGAAATGAAGAACAAGAATATGTTTTTACAGGAACTGATGGAGAACATACTTTTGCAGGGAGTGAAGAAGAAGGACAGGCTTTTAGAGAAACTGGAAACAAGAACCCATTTTTACAGGAACCGATGAAGGAGAAACCACTTTTATAGGAAGTGAAGAAGGAAAACATGTTTTTACAGAAACAGCAGATAACCATCACACCTTTATAGGAATTGAAGAAGAACCCACTTTTACAGGAACTGATGAAGAACATGCCGTTAAAAGAACTGACGTTGAAGACCCAACTTTAACAAGAAGGGAATAAGAACACATGCTTTATCAGGAAATAGAATATGAGAATGTACATTGAATAAAAACATTAATTGTGATTTTTAAATAGAACTGAATAACAAAAACGTGCTTCATTATAAAAATGATGAGCAGAACCTACAGGAACAGACCTCTCGGATCTCCTCACTGTAAGCCTTTAGCCTGTACGGTTCTTGGTGTAAGCCACACATCCACTAACTCGCCCACGTACACTGTGTGGAGTGACTCATCTGACCATCACTTTATTTTTCCACCTCTCTGTAGACCAGCGTGGATCTCTCAGCTCTCTTCTTTGAGATCTTTGTAATGAGCACTTTGTTTGAGCACTGCTGTAACCTCTCTCTCTCTCTCTCTCTGTAGAGTTCTCACCGGCAATCTGATCACTGACACTAATCACGCTTTTCTTATTTTCTCACATATCAGAATAAACCACAGGCATCAAAGTCACTTATTACAAACGGTTCATTAACAATCCTGTATTTATGCGGACAAAACGTGGTATCGGTGCTAAAAAGTGTCTCACTTAGGTGTAAAAAGTGAATTTTTAGATGGGATCATATAACACCATTTTTCATAATGCTTAATGCTCCATTTTTTTGTAAATATGCATACACATTTATATTTTCATTTATTCATCAGATAAAGAGAACTCATTTGCTAAATATAATTTTGTACTTTTTTTAAGTATCCGTAACTTTTTTGAATTCAAATCATTCATCATTGATGATTTTGCCAATTTAGATTTCACTTGAAAAGACATAAACCTGAAAAAGTCTATTATTCTAAAATGCAAAATGTTAAGATATTGCAACTTGAATTTGACATTTTTTACTTTTTAAGCTTTTACCAAAAAACAATTAAAGCAACAATTTTTACAGGTCATGCGCTTTTAGAACCTTACACCAATTTCATTATCAATACCCATAAAGAAATATGAATAATTAGCTTTTTAAATGATTATTGTTTGAAACGAGACAGTGTAATCCTGACAAATGGCCAAGGATCGGTCACTTCCATATTGCATAAACTTCAGAAGTAGCTTCTTTGGCACACACATTTTTTGTATTATCTGTATAACATAAAAACAAAACAAGCAAAGAAAAAAAAATCTGTACCAATACTGTGTTTTTGAACGACTGTCCTTACCACGTGTTTGTGAATGTGCTGCAGCCTGGAAGTGTACTACTAAGAGCATTTAAAAAAAAAAAAAAGAAAAAATAAATAAATAAAAAAGTGCTGATGATCATAAAAGTGCTGATAAAACCTTTGCAACTACGCTCCTTCTTCTTTTTATGGATTACGTACTAAGAGCAACTTTTTTGATGCGTTTTTTATACGTGCATTTAAATCCTGTCGAAAGGAATGAAAAGAAAGCATGCATTTTTTTAGAGCACAAGTTTAAAAAAAAAAAAAAAAAAAAGGTAAGAAAGTAATAATAAATATATAATCATAAATGGGGCATACTGTATTTTTTGTAGGACATAAAATCGCAGCACTGTGTCCAATCCGTTAAGGGAAAACTTTGACGTGTTGGTTTTGGATCCGCTCGAGGGCTTGAGCGTTTTCTGCCAGGTTCATCTGATGCCCATTAAACGAGACCGACTGCTCAGGTACCTCCTCTGTTCGACAGGCTTTTCAATACTGAGTCAATACAACTGATTCAGCTCAAGTCTATTGCAAACAAATTTGGGGCTGCCAAAGAAGAAGAAAAAAAAACCCTAAACCCACACACTAAACCTAGCTGTAGTGTTCAAAACAAGGCGGCTATTGAGAACTACATCTCGCCCATGATCTCCAGCTTCTGTCTCCAGAGACATGAGACACTGTAAGCACTGTTGCTTCTGTGTGCACATGCACTCCGGACTGAATGAACTCACTCTCTCTTGACGCCGGTTCCCCACAGAGCCGACCGCGGCACTGTACACACACCTCAGTGCTTTTGTATTTCTCCTATCTCAGGCCTGGGCCACACACACGAGTCGTATCTGACCCGACCTGGGCATCAGGATCTAAATGATTCCCCTGTTGTTCCCCCGAGGTGTCTGTGAAACACTTCATTCACGTCTGGTTCTATCTGCTGCAGTGTTCTGCACTGAAAGCATTTGCATTCTGTACTTGTGTAATTACACGGCTGTTTATTATTCACCGGGAAGGTTTACTGCTCTGGAGTAATTTTCCTCCTCAGGGATCCACGCAGCACTTTTTTAATTCTATGCTCTTTTTTTTAAAAAAAGAAAAAAGGTTCCCATTTTCGTATGATTAATGGCTCTAGAGCTCTAAAAGGGGAACTGTTTACAGAACTGCAGGTGAGACAAAAATCTCTCTCTCTCTCTCTGTATATGTGTATGATAAACAAAAGGATAGATAGATAGATAAATAGATAGATAGATAGATAGATAGATAGAGTTCCTGAGACAAATAGATCGACAGATGTACTAACAGACAGACAGATAAATGGATAGATAGACATTGTAGATATAATAGACAGACAAATTCTTAATTCATGATGTTGGCCCCGCCCCCTTTGCAGCTATAACAGCTTTCCACAAAGTTTAGAAGTGTGTTTATGGGAATTTTTGACCATTCTTCCAGAAGCGCATTTGTGAGGTCAGACACTGATGTTGGACGAGAAGGCCTCCTAGATAGCACTGCTTTGATGCTACATCAGTAAAGTTTTGGTAACCCTTTGTCAGTGTTTCGACATCGACCCAAAGTGGAGCAAACGGCGGTGGGTCCATGTTGGCATCAGTGGTGGGCCAACGTCATTTTGTCCATTGGACCATTGTTGGCCCTTCAGCAGTGTGCTATCTGGGCTGGCTCACAGTCTCCGCTCTAATTCATCCCAAAGGTGATCTATCGGGTTGAGGTCACGACTCTGTGCAGGACAGTTCTTTCACACCAAACTTGCTCATCCATGTCTTTATGGACCTAGCTTGGTGCATTGGTGCGCAGTCATGTTGGAACTGGTGTGGGGTTGGTTTACAAGTGTTGGACTCGGCCCCTTACTTCCAGTGAAAGGGACTCGTAATGCTTTAGCCATTACCAAGACATTTTGGACAACTTCATGCTCCCAACTTTGTGGGATGGCCCAACATGACTGCACTAGTGCACAAATCAAGTGTAGATAGATTAAGAGACAGACAAATGGATAGACAGACTGACAGATACACATCGATAGATAGATAGATAGATAGATAGATAGATAGATAGATAGATCCATCAATCCATCCATCCATTTATTATTCTATGTACAGGGTTTCAGACTTGATTTTTGTCTGTCTAACAACTCTTAACTTCTCAAAAGCCTTGAATGTTGTGCTGTAAGGTTATTTCAGTTTCTCTAACCATTAGCGGTTCTAAATAAAACCTTACCACATAGTGTTTCTGTATTAGAAAAGAGTACAAACTCTTTAGAAAACTTTTAAAAACTTTTAATTATTTCAAAATCTCTTGGGAAACACTTTTTTTCTAGTGTAGCGACATGATGTGTTTGGTTTATCTGTTTGATTTATCACGAATGAAGAAGCCTATAAAGCTACAAAATAGAAAACAGACAATAGTGTTTTAATATCACAACTGGGTCCCAAGTAGAACCACTCTATCCCCCTTAAAGACAGTTATTCAACAAACGTTTTTTGGAAATCCAAAAGCTGAAAGTTATTTAACCATTCTTCCGTTCATACCTACAGTAGGACGTACGGGTCCATCTATGGCCTTATGTTGAAGAATGTAGGAGGTTGATTTTATTACAGGTAGAGTCCATTCAGGAAGCTAAGAACCTTTGACTAGGGAAGAAACCCGTAAGGAAGCAGTTTTTCCTAGGATTATAGAATGCAGAAACATTTTTGGTTAGTTGTAGAGGAACCATTGAGGAGGTTCAACTCAACTAACCAATTCAATTCACTCACTCACTCATCTTCTATACCGCTTTATCCTGTACTCAGGGTCGCGGGGACCTGGAGCCTATCCCAGGAGACTTAGGGCACGAGGCAGGGTACACCCTGGACAGGGTGCCAA
>JAQMYG010000019.1:2110587-2120836 GCA_030014215.1 Clariallabes teugelsi
TAGTCGCGCGGGGGGCGCGAGATGTTTTCTTCTTCCTAGGGGGGCATGACAGAAAATAATTGAGAAGCACTGATTTAAGGTAATAATGGACTAAAGCATGATGAGAATGATTAGAGGGGATTTAATACACTTTGTCTTTAGACATTAGACATCGTGTAAAGAGTCATGTTGGAACTGGTGCGGCGATGTTTTTCCAGGAGTTGGTCTCGGCCCCTTACTCCTAGTGAAAGGAACTCCTAACACTTCAGAATAGCAAGACATTTTGGACAATTTCATGCTCCCAACGTTGTGAAAATAGTTTGGGGGCGGCTCCTTCCTGTTCCAACATGACTGCGCACCAGTGCATAAAGACATGGATGAGCCAGTTTGGTGTGGAAGAACTTGACTGGCCTGCACAGAGTCAACCTGATAAAACACCTTTGGGATGAATTAGAGCGGAGACTGTGAGCCAGGACTTCTCATCCAACATCAGTGTCTGATCTCACAAATGCGCTTCTGGAAGAATAATCAAAAAATTCCCATGAACACACTCCTAAACCTTGTGGAAAGCCTTCCCAGAAGAGTTGAAGCGGTTATAGCTGCAAAGGGGGCGGGGCCAACATCATATTAAACCCTATGGAATTAGAATTGGATGTTACTCAAGTTCATATGCATGTGAAGGCATGTGAGGGAATACTTTTTGGCAATATAGTGTATTTTCCCTGTTTCATAAAGAGCATTTATGCAGCTATCGGTGCATACTGGTGGCACGGTTGCTTATGGTTAGCTCTGTTGCCTTGCACCTCCAGGGTCTGGGTTCGATTCCCGTCTGAGGTCTGTTTGCATGGAGCTTGCATGTTCTCCCCGTGCCTGGTGGGTTTAATCTGGGTACTCCGGTTTCCTCCCACAGTCCAATAGATTGGTTGTAATTGGTGTTCCCAAATTGCCCGTAGTGTGTGAATGTTGACCAGAGGTCTTACCATGGTCATAAAATGTAAATAAATACAAAGTTAATCACCATTGTCCTTCATGGTCCCTAGTTGGACTACAGAGGTTCCTAGATGGATGGATGGACCACTCCTGTACTGGACACCACCATCATCAACACATTAGTGTTTTATTTTATCATATTTTAAATTGGCTTTATGCTACATCATATTACAACTGACCATAAAGAAATAAAAAATGTTTAGTCTGCTACTTCTGACTTTTTTCAGACTTAATAAGGGTTAAAATGGTGTTGGTCTAGACACAACAGAAAAACTCAATCTCGTACACTTCTACTTCAGTAAAATCTTAGTCATCTAGGCGGTTTAAACTACACCCAGGTAATAGTAATATTCTTAATAGCACATACAGAAAATAGACTTAACCTGACTCTGAACACACATAGCTCTCCTCTCATAATACTGACCCAACTCTTAAAATGCTGGTGAAGAGGAGGACAAAAAAAAAAAAAAGCAAAGCATTGATGTGAAAGCTTGTACAATTCAGACGTCTGTCTTTTGTCTTTCGATTCTTATAGACCGAGGCCTGATTTCTATTCACAGGGTTTTGAAACAATGACTGGCGCTCAATCATCATCAAGATCAACATCAAGTATGCACGAAGCTAATCTCCTTGTGTTTAATTATAAGAGTAGACCCTTAAAGTGACTGGAGAACGAGCAGATCTACGGCATAAACAATCTGCAGTGATTCGAGACAGCGTGAGAAAGGAATGCGATGCGTCTGTCACAACATGATGCTGATGCAACACGGCTCCGTTTAAAAGCAAGCAGCGACCACGGGAGCGCCGCTGTCCATGCAGAACCGTCGCGAAACATTACGATGGAAATCCCACAATGATGGAAGTGTCAGAATCGTCCCCTGTTCTGGAGTACCGAAGAGACGAGTCTAAAACAGACAAGTCTTCTCATTTGCTGGTCCACTGGGGCTTCTCGAATGCCATGGGCATTTAATGACCTACTAATCAATGATGAGTAATAGGGTAATTTGCTAATAGTGCACACTTAAGTAATTACCGTCTAACGACATTTTAAATGTGGTTCGGAATAATAATAAATTCCAATCAGAAATCCGGCATCGAGGGTGTCTCATCTTATTATTCTATGCAGTTTTTTATTTTATATAAGTATTTCATTTATAACAGATAATTAATCACGCCTTAGTAAAAATGATCATAATCAGTTCTTAATGAGACATGACGAAATAAACAATTAACGTAAGACACGCTGAATATTACGCATTATACAACAGTCAGTTCCAACCTAGTAATCTGATTGGACGAGAGGTCTTCCACGAGTGCTGATATAGAGCATAACACTTTCAGCAAGAAAACACATCTAATAACATTAAACATTTTTTTCTCCTTCGTAATTGCTTCCGAATTGCCTCTGAACTGTCTGTGTTGTTTGGTTCACAGCTACGTGACCTACAACGCTAACTAGCTTCTAACATAAGACTGAATACCAAATCCCTCTTTAATCCTTTGTTCCACACTCCAAGTAGCGCCCTTGATCAGGGATTAGAAAGAGATTTGGGATTCAGCCTTATGTTAGAATATAGTGCACTATGTAGGGTTCACAATCCCTTGTTTCACAAACCAAGTAGCGCCCCTGATCTTGGATTAGAGAGGGATTTGGGATTCAGCCTTATGTTAGAAGTTAGTTACATAGTGCACAAGCTTTCCATTTAACCCCTAAAATCCAGAAGTTAGGTGATAATCTAAAGCGGAATAAGTGGAAATATAAAGTAAATCTCGTAAGTTTCTCGTAAGTAATTAGTTAGTTACACCAGGCGCGCAAGGATATGTGTTGAAAGAGCAAAATAAATGTTGTATAAAAGCAGTATCACACTTGAGGTCATGCTGTTGTCCTGAATATAACATCATATTGTATAATAGCTGATATTCAGTGCAACAGCACGAACTTGAGTGTTATATTGCTTAATTGAATTATTTTCCATGAGGCTAAATTCTGAGTTCTGATTAGTACATGGTCCTACTTCTGTGCTCGTTCTAAATGGGTTTCATTTCCATAGTAACAAATGCATCACACATGGCAGGATGCCAGGAAATGATTATTTCATAGTTTTGGAAGGAGTATCCAGTATGAGAGCTTTGTTAGAGTCAGAAGTATGGCTGCATTTTTTGTGCTTTTAAAAACTACACTCACAAAAAAAAAAAAATCCAAAATAAAAATCAGAGAACTTGTCTTACTATTTCAAAATATCTCAGACTTATGACTCATTATCTGAATTATTACATTACTTATTGTCTCATAATTATAACTTACTATCTCATATTTATGGCTTACTATCTCATAGTTATGACATCATAAATATGACTTATCTCATGTTTACTACTTATTGTCTCATAATTATAACTTACTATCACATAGTTGTGTCTTTCTATCTCATAATTGTGACATACTATCTCATAATTGACTTATTGTCTCATAATTATGACTTAGCGTACAATTATGGGTTTCTAACTCATCAAATTAGTCATAAGTAAGTAATTACTATAAATTAGTAAGTAATAATTATGAGATAAGCTCTCAGATCATGCTCCATGACTTTAAATGCAACTATAATGGATTAAAAGTAAGTCATTTGTAAATAGAAATTGTAATGATTCAAAACATAGAATTATTATTATTATAGTAATGAATGAATAGGAGTAACAGTAACTCATTCACTGAATATTCTAAAATACTTCAACAATTTGCCAAGGCGTTTATATTTACCGTCAAAGATCTCCAGGATGTCGAACTCCTTCTCGGTTTGGAAGAGCTCAAAGTGCAGAGTGATGTTGTAGCCCTTCTCCACACTGATCTTCCATGAACACATCTGCTGGTTGGGGTAGTTTTCTGGGAAACCTGGACTCAAGATCACGCCCGTGGAGTCGAAAAACTCCTCGTTGTTGGGGCATTGCACTGGAAAGAGAGCAGATTTTAATCCACAGCGTCAAAATGGACCAATTCGAGCATGAAAATGTTATGGCTTTTGGTTTTAATTTCATTGTTAAGCAAGTCTGGATATCTGGGCGGAGCTAAAGATAGTAATTAAACAGGCCAACAGTCATCACTGATTGATTTTAAACAGCAATTAGATCCAAATTAAACCTGCCATCTTCTAATTGGGGCGAATCCCAAATGCTTTTCTACTCACTTTAATTGTTCCCTATACAGGGTTTAACATAATGGAGATCATAAATACTACAGACAGACAGTTGAGATTCAGCCTCGGAAATTATTATTATTTTTTTTTTATCATATGATTAGGATCGCATACCCTGAAACGTCTCTGTATTTCTGACAAAAGATTAAAATATTGGCACCCTTGGGGGACCGGGC
The DNA here is from genome assembly GCA_030014215.1 of Clariallabes teugelsi. Classification (NCBI taxonomy): domain Eukaryota; kingdom Metazoa; phylum Chordata; class Actinopteri; order Siluriformes; family Clariidae; genus Clariallabes; species Clariallabes teugelsi. The sequence continues at coordinate 2,114,924 of JAQMYG010000019.1, forward strand.
AGCCGATATGTAATGGTTTGTTCCTCTGTCTTTTTCATTAACCTTACAATATTAAAAAAGTAAAAACAAAGGAAAGGCTTTTGTGATCTTTTTTAAGCTATCTGATATTTTCACAGCCTTAAAATGCAGTTGACCTGGATCGATGCGAAATCCATTGCATGGACATTGGTGTTAAGAAAACACACCATGTGAGCTTCAGCATAATTATTTTATTACAGATGAAAGTTCTAATTAAAGCCCAATGTCAGTTATAAGGATCATAAAGCTCACATGTGGAACTAAGGAGTCTGAAGAATGCTGACTGGGCACGTGGGACAGGATATTAATGAGAAAACGGCATGAGAAACAAATGAGGCGTCACTGCCAGGCTCACCTTGGCAAACTGGAGGAGTTCCATCCATCTGCAACCTCTCACCCAGACGACAAGTCAAAATCTCACTGCCCACCAGTGTGAAGCCTGGAAGGCACCGGTACCTGATGATATCTCCTGTTCAGCCGGCGTGCAAACACACACACACACACACACACACACACACACACACACACACAAGGATATTAACAAGATTTGTCTGCTCGCAAGGACGACAGTAATGATGACGAATCAAGTGGACAAAGGAAACATTCGCAGTGAGAGTTTACTTAGACGTGAATAATGGGAACACGCTACAGCCAGTGGCTATGTTTACACACTATTTAATAACCTGTTAATAATCCGACTGTGAAAAATAAAAGCAGTTCATGCATGCATCAGGTCAGAATAAAACCAAGTCCCTATTTAGTCAAATGAGGTGTGTAATCCTTTTTAATTATCTGTGTATTCAAAGAAAAATAGTCATAAACCTTTAGGACTAATTACTTTCATTCTAGGAATAATAATAATAATAATAGGAATATATTTTAGGTGTCTGTGTACTTCATGTGTGTTTGAGTCACGATGCGCTCCTGGGACAATAAATCCCACATGTCAAGTTACTTCAAGCCTTCTGATTTTCCTGTATTTAAATAAATCCCCAGTAAAGTAGACACAGGGTTTAATATTCATCAGAAATGATGTATGTCAGCAAGGATGAATAAAATGTATGTAGGAGAAAATATAATTATAATACACTGTTGGTAATCTTTTGGCTGCTCCCCTTGAAGGTTAAGCCAGATGCCCTTCATGATGCGACCGTGCCATTTTATCCGGGCTTGGGTCCGGCAATGCATCCTGTGGGATTTGGACACTGGCTGGAAAACGAACCCGGGCCTTCCGCATGGCGGGCGAGAAACCTACCACTCAGCCACCAATGTCCTTTTATAATTATAATACTAATGGGATTTGAAATTACTTGAACTGGGTTAAGAACTCTTCAACACATTATCAGGACGTGGAAGGAGAGTGTCAACTGTCAACTTTGTGGAAGACATATGGTCACTTAAATGGAGATTACTTAAAAGTTGTATGGTAAAAAATAAACAGTATAAACAATTCACTGTCTCATTTATTGCCTGTACTTTTATCCTGTACACAGGGTCATGGGTCGCTATCCCAGGAGACTTAGGGCACGAGGCGGGGTACACCCTGGACAGGATGCCAATCCATCTCAGGGCAAACACACATATACACTCTCTCAGAATTTTGGGGAACCCCAATTAACCTAATCTGCATGTCTTTGAACTGTGGGAGGAAACCGGAGTCCCCGGAGGAAACCCACCAAGCACGGGGAGGACATGCAAACTCCTTGCACACAGAAGTGCGGGAATTGAACCCAGACCCTGGAGGTGCAACGCGACAACGCTAACCACTATGCCAAGTTGTCACCCAGTAAAAACAAGAGCTTAATGTTTAATAGTGAAAGTAAGAGCATATGTGATGAGAACTCGCAGGATTGGGAATAAACATCTAAACATCTATCACCTGTTGGTGAGACTCACCAGAAAAAAGGTTTGTATTTGCTAGGGAGCATAAAGATTGGACTTTGGAGCGATGGAAAAAGGTCATGTGACCTGTTGAGTCCAGATTGAGCCTATTCTAGAGTGATGGGTGTGTCAAGGTAAGAAGGGAAGCTCATGAAGCGATGCACCCATCATGCATAGTGTCCATTGTACGAGTCTCTGGAGACAGTGTGATGATCTGGGGTTGCTTCAGTTGCTCAGGTCTAGACTCAGCAACGTTATGTGGCAATAAAATGAAGTCGGCTGACGACCTGAATGTACTGAATGAGCAGGTTATCGCATCTATGGGGTTTCCATGAGGAATCATTTTCACACATGGTCTGGCCACCAAATTGTGACTAAATAAAATGTGACTGAGTGAAACTTTAGAATGTGCGATTTTTGGTCAGTTATGTTTATTGCGCGGCTATTCCCCGATGGCTTGTAGCGTGGGTCAAACCCCTAAACCCTGTCATCTGATTGGGTATCATGTTGTGTTTTATTCCATCACTGAGCTCCAATTCAACCATGATAGTGATGTTCAATGCCTACTGTACTATATGAGGTTTTGTTATTCAAATTACAGGCAGAACGATTATAACTCATGACCTCGTACGAGGTGGTATCAAAAAGTTTCGAGACTAGTTTTGTAACACGTCAACAGATGGCAGCACAAGGCTGTACGCAGTCACAGGGAGCACCGACCTTCATAAGTCAGCGTGCCAAAAGACATCACCCTGTGTACATCAAGAGCTGTGCAACTGGTGCTATTCTGAACATGTGGTCATTTCCACGTCTGCTATTTCATCATGGACAGCAAGTTAGAACAAACGTGAAATCCTGGGAAATTCTGCCACAGAGACGTTTGACATGATTCGGCAAGTTTATGGCGATGCTGCAATGAGTCGTTCGGGGGTTTTTTGAGTGGAAGAACATCAAGAGCGGAAGAACGTCACTGGAAAATGATAAGCGATCAGGAAGACCTGAACGAGCTCAACCACTGAGAATGTCAAAATCATTCAGCATGATGATCGTCGGAGAACTTCCACACCGACTCTACTCGCCAGATGTTTTAATATTACACAAACACAACCCAAGTAAATACAAAATGCAGTTTTTAAATGATGATGTCGTTTGTTAAGGGAAAAAAGGTGTCCAAACCCACCTGGCCCTATATGAAAAAGTAATTGCCCTCTAAATTCAGTAATTGGTTCTAACACACTTGGTGGCAAAATCTGCAATCAAGCGTTTGTAAAAATACTTTTTCATGGTATTGTATAGACATACATTGCACTGTGGGCCGGCTGGGGTTTCCCAAATGCCTGTAGAGTCAGTTTGGGTGTGTGAGAGTGTGTGTTTGTGCTCTGGGATGGGTTGGCACACCGGGGTTATGCCCTGGGATAAGCTCTACGTGCCATGTGACCCCACATGTTATACAGTAAGCAGTATAATGACGGATGAGCGGATGGATATACAGTACTGTACACACAGTAAATAAAGTGCTGTGGAAAATAAATCGTGTAGAGCAAAGAAGGCTGCAAAAGTAAGGTAAATGAGACGGATATAAAATGGATGATAAAGTAACGTAAAGAAAAAAAAAACTATGAAAAAAACATGGCAGTCTTTTCTTATTTAATTTCTGTATTTTTTACAGTCCTGTACAGGATGAGCGGTATAGAGAAGGCATAAGAGAGAGTGAGTGAGTGATCTTTTCCTTAAAATGTGACTTTCCTCAAAGAAGCCATTCAAACATTTCTCTCAATAAGATTTGCATTTTAATGTAAAATAAATGTCCCGGACGCTAAAACGCAATCTCTTTCCGCTGACACAGAAGAAACAGAAGAAAAGATAAAAACTCACAAACCTTAGGGTGGCTAAAACTTATGAACGGTTCTCCAAATAGCATTGATGCTGATCTGCATTTATTTGGATTAACAAGGATCTGCTGATTAAAATTTAACCAAATGCAAATACGCCATTCAGAATGAACTTATGAACCTGCATGAACGCTTCACTGTGTGTCTAGCTGAGACAAAACAGGGACAGGGAGACAAAACAGGGACAGGGAGACAAAACAGGGACAGCGAGACAAAACAGGCACAGCGAGACAAAACAGGGACAGGGAGACAAAACAGGGACAGCGAGACAAAACAGGGACAGCGAGACAAAACAGGCACAGCGAGACAAAACAGGCACAGCGAGACAAAACAGGGACAGCGAGACAAAACAGGGACAGCGAGACAAAACAGGGACAGCGAGACAAAACAGGCACAGCGAGACAAAACAGGGACAGCGAGACAAAACAGGGACAGCGAGACAAAACTGGGACAGCGAGACAAAACAGGGACAGGGATCCTGCAGGAAGCAATAAAAAAGCCTGGCTGACGCTACATCAGACAGAGATAGAGATACACAAAGAGATTCTGTAACACCACTAACAGCCAGTGTGTGTGTGTGTGTGCGCGTGTTTGACGTACCGATTTCCAGCTCGTCGCCGTCAGTGAGGATCTCGGCGTTCGTGACAGGTGGAGGAGGCTGACACACACGGAGCTGGTACGCTAGAAAAGACAGAAGGTGACAGACAGGAAGTGAGCGACTGAAATGCGAGACAGGTCTAAGAGCGGTGCAGAAAGCCACGGTTTCATGAAAAACAGCAAATGCATCACGACACACTCGCTACACAAGACGGCTCATGAGCTAGTGGGCAGCGGCAGAAGGAGCAGCAGCGCGTGGGGGTGTAGAGGCACATCGCGACACGCTCCAGAGTCTTCAGCCAGACGGCATGAGGGTGGAAATCTGTGAGAGGGCAGACGGGGGTCATCAGCACTTCTGGTGGCTTTGTGAAAACTGTAATTAAAAGTTTAGTCTGCCAAACGTAAAGACTCTGTACGGGAAGTTACGCATGCTTTCACACACTCAGAACATCATGAGGATTTGGAATTGGATTTTCATGACCTCCAGGGAAACGCATACAAAAAATAAATATCATTTAAATTTAAATTATTTCTATGTTTATTTATGTTTTGTATGAATACAGTATAAAATAAAACTCCTGAGACTATGAGATAAAAAAAAAATCACATGGAGAATAATTGAATCTTGTGCAAAACAACACAAACCATACTTGAATATGTTTTCCATTCCATTCCATCGTACTGTAGGCCGACTGGGGTTTCCCAAATGCTTGTAGAGTCAGTTTGGGTGTGTGAGAGTGTGTGTTTGTGCTCTGGGTTGGGTTGAAGGGTGGAAATATAATGTATTTATATAAAATGAATTATAAAGTACATTAAAGAAGAAAAAAAAAACTTGTAAAAAAAAAAATGTATTCATGGCACAAACCATAATGTGCCATAAATGAATATGAAGTAAAAAACTAAAAACTAAAAAAATGTGTTTAAGAAGGAGTCAAATATAATAAAAACTATATTTGCAAATAAATGATGAAAAATAATGAAAATAATAAAAATGACTCAATGACATGTTAAATGTAATGAAAATTAAATGTAATAAATGTTTATTGAAAATAAATGAAAAGATCACATAGAACATCACAGTAATTATACAGTATAATAATAATGAAGTGTCATAATAATGAAAATGATTAATTGAAGATGAAAAAAAAAATCTCAAGGCGAGAAATGAATCATGTGTAAAAATACATGAATCATCTAGAAAAAAAGAAATTATTTATAAAAGTACATGAATCATATATTTAAAAAAAAACACAAGTGAGAGAAAAGTGAATTTTGAAAATTCAAGCAAAAAGCATGTACATGAATACCATGTTAGATATCTGTATTTAAGATAAGATAATATAAGACTATATATACAGTACACTGTGTTCCAAATTATTATGCAAATTGGATGTAAGTGTCATAAACATTAAATGTTTAGTTTTTAAATTAAGCTCATGGATGGTATTGTGTCTCAGGGCTCTTTGGATCACTGAAATGAATCTCAGACACCTGTGATAATTAGTTTGCCAGATGAGCCCAATTA
>JAQMYG010000019.1:2123228-2133962 GCA_030014215.1 Clariallabes teugelsi
CTGTTTCTGTAAATTTAAATCATGTTTTTATTAAGTACTCGGTATCGGTATCGGTGAGTACTGAAATGCAAGTACTCATACTCGTACTCGTTTTCCAAAAAAGTGGTATCGGTGCATCCCTAGTTCAAACCCCACTACCGCAAGGTTTCCAAGTGCTAAGACTTTAAAACTGCCTTAAAAAAATAATCAAATATGCATTAACATTTGCAGATGCACATTTGAAAGACTGGACATAAAAACAGGCCCCTATTCTTGCCAGCAGCAGCCATTTCCAAAAAACGAACTCAAAGCCATGCCCTCTCCAGTCTCTTTCTCCCACCTGATGTTCACTTTCCAGTCTCCTCATTCATTCCCGCAAAAGCCGAAGCGATCGGAAATGAAGGGTTTGAAATGTTGCCATGTGAACTCGGCGCATGTCACATAAGAATCCATTTAATTCAATTTGCAGACGCATTAACGCGCTCCACTGTGAACATCTGCCTCGCATTAGACGCCGACGCATTAGTGAAAATGCAACAGCGACAAAATTCACTCCTCGGGAACATGTGCATGCATGTATGATTATTATTCTGTTTGACAGGAAGGGAAAAAAAAGGAGTGTGACAATAAGCTTTAAAGCTTCCAGAACAAAATAATAAACTGCCAGTAAAGGAAAAACAGGAAGGAAATACCATGCTAATCCCCCTGAATTCGTCCCAGTCTTAAGATATAATTTTCAATCTTTAAAATAACATAAATAAGGAGTGCCTAAAGCACTTGGTCCCTGAGAACTAAGTGCCCTACATGGGCCCACTTTTAATCAGTCTCTGGTTCAGTTTTGAGCATTTATCGAATATCGCAGGAAAATAACAGGCTCTTATGGATAGCGGTGCAAAATAACAAACCTTATACCGTATATTTTCTTTCTTTCTTTCTTCCTTTTTTTCTTTGCCATGCACTAACACTACAGTACAATGAAAACAACAGAATGTAAAAGGCTGAATATATTTTAAAAACTATATTATTATATGGTGGCGCGGAAGCTTATTGCTTATTGATTAGCACTGTCGCCTTGCACCACCAGGGTCCAGGTTCAATTCCTCCCTCGGGGTCTGTGTACATGGAGATTCTGTGCATGTTCTCCCCATGCTTGGCGGGTTTCCTCCGGGCATTCCGGGTTCCTCCCACAGTCCATTAACATGGAAATTAGGCTAATTGGCACTCCTAAATTACACGTAGTGTGTGAATGTGTGTATGAATGTTGACTGGAGGTCCTACCACAGTCATAAAAAGGGAATAAATACAATGGGAATCACCCTTGGCGTCCACGATCCCTAGAGGTTCCTAGATGGATGGATTGTATTATATAAGTAAAAAAGTTCTTAATGTTACTGTATATACAAGAACGTATATGATTTGGCTAATTCTACCTCATTTAATAGTTAAATAGACATATCATGAAATCTCATCTAATTTGGTCGCCCCTTAGCATAAATGTATATATTAAACGTAGTACATCCTGGCTAAGTTGCACAAACAAGCAAAAATCTCAATGTTCATTTATAATCTTTCAACATAACATTCATTCTGTGAGTTTCTAAGCTCAGAGAGTACATGACCCCTCTTACAGGTTAAGTTTCTTCACTTCACTGCTGCCATGGCAACAACTAGCAGAGATGTCATTAATGTTATATCCATTGCTCTTGAAGCATCTCACCAAGAAAAAAAAAAAACCCTCACTCTGACAGTACGTAGGCACCGGATGAAATTTCTCCTGGTTTTGCCAAAGTACAGTTGATTTCATCGACTGCTGGTGATACAATAAACTCTGTCAGTGATGCATGAGTGATTCTTTAGGAAATCATATTTTAATAGCTGCATCAAACAATTTCCACGTACCACATCGTAACAATCAAATTTATTTCTCAGATCATTTGTTTTTACTTGTCAGATCATGTTTTACAGGCATGCCTTAGATGTTTTGGAAGAAGCCTTGCAAGAACTAAAACACGGTGTTATGCTGTTATAGGAAAATAATCAACAACAATCCAGTTGATAGCTTCAGCCAGGATGCCTCTCCTGCCAACAAGTCTAGTCCCTCTGGTGACTAATCCATTTTCCTGAAATATCCCAAAATATATATTTCAAATATAATATCGTCAACCCTTTGGGCAAAGTTTTAAAATACAAAGCACTGTAGCATGTTAAAATTACTGGAGAGCTAGAAAACCTTACCAGAAAACATGTTTGACTCAAAATTTGGCACCAACAGTATTACTCCATAGACCTACAGTAACCTGTCTTGTGTTAGCAGTTCAAGAGATCTTCCAGGAATCCAATTGGTGGTGGGGCAACAATGTTGTGGGTAATGTTTTACAAAGTCAATATACCCAACTTGTCTTGTTCAGCCTGGTGGTGTGGGAATAATGGTGTGAGGATTTGCTTCCAGGAAATCCATGGACCAATCTAGACTTGTGTCAACAATTCAGTCTGGTGGTGAGGGGAAATAATGGTGTGGGAAATGTATTTGAGAAAAACAATAACCTAACCAGACTTGTGTCAATAGCTCTGGTTGGTGGTGGAGCAACAATGTTGTGGGGATGCTACTGAATTGAGATGTTTTACAAGGCCATAGACCCAATTAACCTTGTGTCAACAATTCATCCTGGTGATGGGGCTATAACAGTGTAGGAATTTACCTTCAGGAAATCCGTAGAACTAACCAGACTTGTGTCAATATTTCAGGGGTATAAAGGTGTGGGGAATGTCTTCAAGGATTCCAATGATGCAACCAGACTTCTGTCAATAGTCTGTCAACAGCTTGATGGTGGGACTATAATGGTGTGCGCACTTGCTTTCAGAAAATCCATGGACCTAACTTGACTTGTCAATATTTCAGTCTGGTGGTGGGGGTATAAAGGTCTGGGGAATATCTTCAAGGATTCCAATGACCTAAAAAGACTTGTATTAATAGTCCAAGCCTGGTGGTAGGGGTACAATAGTGTAGGGAATGTCTTCATGATGGTGGGACTATAATGGTGTGCGGATTTGCTTTCAGAAAATCCATGGATCTAACTTGACTTGTGTCAACATTTCGGTCTACTGGTGGGAGAATTCAGTCTACTGGTTTGGTCTAATGTCTTTAAGGAACTGAGAGTGTTTTAAGAAGTCCATAAACCCAACTACCCTTGCTGGTGTGGGAATAATGGTGTGAGGATTTGCTTTCAGAAAATCCATGAATCTAACTACTGTAGACCTTGTGTCAGCATTTCAGGGTAGTAGTGGGAATAATGGTGTGAGAATTCATATAGGGAAAGTTTTATAGAATGGCTGGTGGTGGGGCTATACCAGGGTGGAGAATCCTTTCCCTGTACACACTGATGCGCCCTAGTATGACTCAAGCACTGTTTGAATGCGGCAGGATGGAACATCTGTGTATTGTTGTTGATGATATCTGTTTGTTTGTTTTTGGCCACTGTGCCATTAGGTACCTCCAGCATGATAATGCATCATGTCTCAAAGCACAAGTCATCTCAATCTGGCTCTACAAACACAACAATAAGTACACTCACTGTACCTTAGTGGCCTCCTCTAAGCAGTGCATTATAATGCTACTGTATTACTTGTATATGCAACAAATATGAGCTATTGTTTGAAACACGCCAATCTTAAATTTCTGTTGCTACATTTACAGTATAAAGAGAGTCTGGCAAGGATCAGTGGTAGTGGTGGTTATTTTCGTATAAAGAGTCAAGTCCATTTAATGATGTCAGCCTCTTTTGGAATAAAGATGATGTGGCTGCTAAGTCTGATTTTAGTGGAAATGCATTTGGCTAATTTGATGACAGGACTGGAGATGGAGGATTGCAGTCAGCTGGAAAATTGCACAATCGTCCTCAGGCACCGAGATGTTAATTGCCTGATGGTAAGTGTGCAGTCGATAATCATGAATATAAAGAAGAGTTTAGGGAATAATCGCAGTTTCTAAATGATTCCGTAAAAATATCCATGATTTTAAAAAAGTTTGCAGCTGTAAAAATATTGTCCCTTCGGATCCCTAGGGAAAGTGAGAACAGGAGCTATCATGTTTCACGGACGTTTCACAACATTAAAATTTCTTACCACACAGTGATGTAGTCGTATATAGGCTCAGTGTTGAGGACGGTAAAGTTGATGTAGATGCCGTTGCCTGGCGGGACCCTGATGGTCCATGTGCAGTCCTTCAGATTGGGGTAATCATCCGGGTGGCCTGGAGAATATATGGTGCCCTCCAAAGTGGTAAGATTTCCACCACAAAGTGCTGAGAAAGCAGGAGAGAACAAAAGAGCACAAAAAAAATGCCACTTAAACTGAGGACTTTTTTTTTCTGTTCCTATAGCTTGTAAACGGTACTCATGTCTTTTAACTCTATGTCCACAACCCCGCTGTGTGTTAAAGAAAGCGCACTCTGGAGTTTCAGTCTTGTTTCTCTTTAAAGGTCAGAGCTCACAGTAAATACCGTAGTGTAGGACGCGGCAACACAAAGCATGTAGAGAAGAAACTGCAACTCTCGAGGGCTTTTGTTTAGCCATGCAGCGCCTACACAGAAAAATAAGCACCGTTCAGGTCCTAAATGTCAGCTAGCGGGGTTCTAGCATCATCGTGACCAAACTGACTGCTGGGTTTTAGACCTCCCTATCATACATGGCAAGAAATCAGTGCATGTGAATACTGAACTGTATGATACGCAGGTTATGTGGATCCGGGTGTAGAGTCTTCCTGTAATGAGGAATAAAAAAAAGTACAACTTCAGTTCGCCCTTTACGGGATATTCCAGTTAGCAAACTTCCTCGCTCGAGATCATCCGCACCTGTTACTACTTAGCGATCTTATTATGTCTCATTACCCCATGTTTAGAAATACATGCACTCAGTGTTTTTTTTTTTTTGTCTTGCAACATTCCTGAAGCCTTGCATCGTTGTAGATTAATGATCTTATCTCTTTCTGATATTGTTAGCATGTACTGTACATTCCCACTGAAAATGAAAGAACTCTCATGGTACGGTTTTAATGGCAAACTGTAATACAATTTGAAAAACTTTTGCATTGTCTGCTTTACATATACGGGTGGCTAAAATCTGATTTTAATATCATCCATTTCATCAATTTGTTTCATTTTGCTGATTTTTATTTATTTATTTTTTCTGTATCATAGCAACCATGATTACTAAAGTACAGTATATGGTTACTTATAATAAATCTTTATGAGTTGACCATCAACCACCATAAACAAATCATCCTTATGAGAATAGAAATGTGCATATTTTCTGCCTTACCATGACCACATTTGGCTGATTAACTAGTAGGCATGCCGATTCAAGGTGCCGACTCAATTTGTATTGTGTCTTCAAGTGACTTTAAGCGTCCAGCTTTTTTAAATATTCTGATTCAGTATAAAAATGTTAAGAATTTCTTACAATTCTAAACAATCTTAGCAAATAATTTGATGTGCCTGTGCTGCCTGTCAGTGTGTTTATAGTTTAGAGAGCGCCACCTGTAAGATTATAGAGGAACGGCAACATTTTACCATCTCAAATGCAAATACTGTTGGTATAAATAAAAATTTACATAAAACAAAAATCAATTTAGGAATTAATATACGTAACAGAATCGATTCATATGATTATGAAAATTATGCAAAATCTCTGAAACAAGATGCAGGTTGTGTTCCTTTGTAAGAATTGGACCACAGAATTAGTATGCCTGAACTGTGACAACTATGCTAACTTTACAGATGCCAGTTTTTGAACATACACTATATAGACATAGTATTTGACCAAACCTGTTAATCATTAAATTCGGGTTTCAATCAATCAGGCCGCTTATCCCCAGTGAAGGGCAAACTTAATGCTTCAGCATACCAAGACATCTTGGACAATGCTACTGTATGCTTCTATACATCTTTGTGGCAATGGTTTGTGGAAGGTCCTTTTCTAGTCCAACATGACCGAGCCTAAATGCACAAAGCAAGGACTATAAAGACACGATGAGTTCGGTGTGGAAGAACTTGACCGGCCCCAACACAGAGCCCTGACCTCAACCCCATTGAGCACCTTTGGGATAAATGGAACGGAGGTCTTCTCGTCCAACATCAGTGCCTGACCTCATAAATGCTCTGAAATATGAATGAGAACAAATTCCCACGCAAACACTCCAACATCTTGTGGACGGCCTTCCAAGAAGAGTGGAAGCTGTTATAGCTGCAAAAGGGGGACCAACTCCATATTAAAGTAAATGTATTTGGATACAAAGCCATTGCATGTATGGATTGGCACCCTGTCCAGGGTGTACCCTACAGTACCTTGTGCCCTAAGTTTCCTGGGATAGGCTCCAGGCCCTCTGCAACTCTGTATACAGGATTAAGCAGTATGCAGTAGATGATGAAATGAGATGATGAGACTAGCTATTGCAAGTTTGGCCAAATACTTTTGTCAATATAAATAAAAATCCCAGATCAGACCAGTAAACATTCAGATTTTTAATGTTTAACGTTAAATGTTAATGCATTATACCCGCTTGGTTACTCTTTGCACTGGCTTAGTCTTTTGTGTAGTGCCAGCTCCAGCTTAGTGTTTAAGATGTTGCACTACAGATCGTATTGTTGTAAGTGTTAAATCCCAGCAGTTCCAAGGTGCCACTGCCGGGTCTCTGAGGAAGGACTTTTTAAGGGTCATTGTCACTAAACATCAAGAAATAAATGTCTTTAGCTACAATACGGAACATAATCTAGTCTTCTTTGTGAGGTCCTGAGGGAGGTCAGTGTGCAGAACTGCTCGATTTATAGCTGTCCTACAGACGTCTGGTGTTTACTGGGTAATTAAGTCACAGATGCACTCTAATGTGGAAATGTGGAGAAACCAAACATGTCACATATGTTCCAATCATGACAATGCTCCTCTAGTTGGATATGTGCCAAGAATCATGATAAAGATTCTCAGAGAAGATTTGGCAAACAGACCCGGACAGTGTTTATAGCTCATGTCTATTGGAGAACGAACCATAATTCTGCAAAAAAAAAGGATTCAACTAAAAGAAAAACATCAGCTAGAATACTGTAGAATTTCTCTGTCATTGCAAAGGAAGTCATTAGTGACATTCTTGTTCCAGACTCCACTACATGATAGATGTAGAGTGTCAACCTGTGCCTTCATCAGACACTATTCAGGCCACCTACAGACTCTGAGACTGACACCAGCCTTCACACTGAAGAGTAAAAAAAAAAGCCACTGGACAAATGCGAAACAGAGGACGAGCGGGATATATTTACAGATACGGCTTTCAGGAAAAGTGTTACCGAATTAGTTGAGCTCTTTTTTTAACCTACTGTAGGTATTCAGGTACTTAGGTTTCCAGGCAACAAGACTGAAAAAGACAAGAGCATTTTCCTGTATAGTTGGCTGTAATGACTTTGAAAAAACAAAACAAGGAAGCAGAAACTTCCAAAACGCAAGCATGCAGCCAGAGAGAGCTTTGGTTACCTTCGCACCGGGGAACAGGGTGATTCCAGTTCCTGCTGATTCCGTGCAGGCAGGTGAGGGAGGCCTGGCCCAGAAGCGTATAGCCCGGCTGACACTCGAACCAGATGGTCATGCCCACGCCGAAATCCGTGCCCATCACCTGGCCGTTTCGGAAGGGCCTCGGATCCGGGCAGCGCTGGAGCTCGTATGCTGGAGAGTGAACAGGAATGTTGGAATCAGTGCCTAATCACCTGTGTGCAAAATCAGCCAAACATTTACTGTATACCCAAGTGTCTATACGCTGATACCAACATGAGGAACCAACTCTGTTTTAATACATTAAGGAGGTCAGGAAAATTTGAGTTAACTTTGTGTGCGCTTCTTTTATTTACAGATGTGTGTAATGTACGTGACAAGTCTCGTTCTGGTACTGAGTTTGTGAAATTTTTATAAGGTCCGGTCAATAAAATTTTCTTTGTGCCGAGGTCGGAATTTCTTTGAAGTTTGTTTGAAGTCCATATATCCAAATTTCCATAGCATTTCAATAACATTTATTGTCACTATGTTAAACATGTGGACAGTTTCAACTATGACGTTCTTGTATATTTCCTTGTACTGTATTTGTATGAAATACAAAATGATCTTTAATCAATGTTTAGTGAATCTTCTGAGCTATAAATGAATGTGAAAGGACTCTGACCGTAACCCTCGGTTGCTCTGTTATACTGGTCTCTCAGGTTCTAACAACTCGTTTTTTTTCCCCCTATAGTTACATCACTGCTTTTTATTATCGTCACAGTTTCGGAAAAAATTAGACAAACTGGTTTTAAACTTCCAGCAGGAAGAATAAACATACACTGATCTGTCTATTCATCTTTGAAGGTTTAGTTTTCATAGTGTACTTTCTCTTTTTCTTGAAGGAAGTCATGCTGTGTCACGCTTCCGTTTCTGTTTCTTCAGCACACTCTTTCTATACAAGGTAAACTATCGCGATGATTGGCTCTGTTGAGTCAGACGTATAGCCACGCCCACCTCGGGGGGAAAAAATGACAAGTTGATTGTAGCTATTAACGTATAGCGTCTGATCATCAAAAACTTACTGGCTAATAAAACCTAGCCAGTGTATGATGCTAGCAACGAACTACACAAATTAAGTTTTATATTCAACCATCAATAAATGCGAAATGCATCCGGATCACAATCACGATTGTTTAGTCTGTTATGCATCAGGCTGATATCCGCTCCCCGCTGTTACGATCAATGCAACCCTTCTAAAAATTATCTGAACTTTTCCTAAAAATACACATTAAGGTGGTGAACTGTAGAATGTTTTCGTTTTTTTATTCTTCCATTAAAAAAAATGTCACATTTTGGAAACACACTGACAATAAAAGAGGACAAATTCAAAAGCCAGGATGTTTCCTGCTGAGCCAAAGGTTGAGGATGGCGTCTCATGCTGAGATTTTATTCGATTTAAAATTTAAAAATGACAACGAGCTCCACTGAAAACAGGATGGCGATCAATTTAGAGATGCACTCTTCACTTTAAAGTCCCTTCTCGCTTAAAAAGCTGCAGTGTGACCTCAGTGGCTTGTCACGACCTATAGTGAAGTGTTCACAAACGAGCTCTGAGATATAAAGTGATATGTAAACCCTGGTGAAGCGTGTAATCGCAGAAAGACCTTCAGAAGAGACGGCGCTTACTGTCGTAGATGATGTGAAAACCGGCTTTGTTCTGCGAGTAGTCGCTGTGGAAGACGAAGCTCGTCTCGTGGGTGGTGCTGAAAAACGATTCGGGGACTACGGAGCCGCTGAACCTGTCGATCACGGTGCCTGACTCCGAATTCCCGCTCCGAACCTCCAGATAGTCGTGTACAGCCTCGGTGGAGAAATTCAGGAACTGCACGTGAATCCCTGAAGGACAGAACGAAGGAAATAAGAGCAGGGTGGAGAATGAGCAGTAGCACTTATTTACAGATGCATAGTGGATAAAATGGTGAGATAGGAAAGAAGAAAGAAAGAAACAAAGAAAGAAGATATGGCGAGAGAGAAAGAAAAACAATGAAAAATAGAGAAAAAACATATATTAAAATAAAGTAGGACCATAGCATCAGAAAGGAAGAGTGGAGAAAAGAAAAAAGAAAGAAAAAGAAAGAAAGAAAGACAGATAGAAAGAAAGAAAACATGGTGAAAAAAAACTAAGGCAATAAAGAAAAAGTAAAGAACAAAAGACAGAAAGAAAAGTGTTCGAAAGCAACAATAAATAAAAGAAAAAACAAAGAAAGAACAAAATAAATAAAAGAAAAAAGAAAAAGGAAAAAAAGAAATGTATAGTGGATCAAATGGTGAGAGTGGAACAAAGAAAGAAAAAAGGAAAGATATGGTTGAGACAGAAAGGGAGAAAGAAAGAAAGAAAAGAAAATATAAAAGAAGGAAAAAAAACATTGAGATATGGAATTAAAGAAAATATGGTCAGAAAGAGGGAAAGAAAGAAAAAATAAATGAATAAAGAAAGAAAGAAAGAAAGAAAGAATACAAGTCAAATAGTTTGCATTTTTCTAAATGTTTAAATCTGATACTTTTAAACGTCTGCTGTAACAGTGTTACAAATACATCAAGAAGATTCAAAAAGAAAAAATAAGGGAAAACTTGAAAATGAAAAAGAGAGGTTGTAATAGGATAAGAGAACAGGAAGAAGAAGGAGAATTGGATGTAATGTAGATAAGGAAGGACGAGCAGAGAAGGAAAAACAGGAGAGAATGTAAAAGAAGAGAAGAAGAAAGGAGAGAGGAGAGGAAGAAAGAGAAGAAGTAATCAGTGTGCTTGAGAGCCACAGAGCTGTGAGTGGATCTGAGGCTGTAAGATACAAACCGAAGCCGACAGGAAGTCGCACTGTCCAGGTGCAGTCCAGCCCGCTTGGGTAATTTCCCGGAAAGCCGGGACTCAAGATGACCCCAGTCATGTCGGAAAGAGAGCCGCCGCACTCAGCTACGGAGACAACACACACAGTACTGAATCTTAACACACAGTACAGAATCTCATCACAACACACAGTACTGAATCTCATCTCAACACAAAGTACTGAGTCTCATCACAACACAAAGTACTGAGTCTCATCTCAACACAAAGTACTGAATCTCATCACAACACACAGTAATGAATCTCATCACAACACAAAGTACTGAATCTCATCACAACACAAAGTACTGAATCTCATCACAACACAAAGTACTGAATCTCATCACAACACAAAGTACTG
>JAQMYG010000019.1:2174626-2203747 GCA_030014215.1 Clariallabes teugelsi
GGTTTACCATTCACGCTACATTGGGCTAACCGCTAAAGCTACGTCTTCTGGTCTCCAAGGTTAGTACATCTGTGACACCCACTGTACTAATTGCATTTCATTGGCTTTGTACATGTACTTTACACAATGACAATAAAGTTGAATCTAATCCCACCGAATCTAATCATGTTCTTTTGACTAACCTGCTTCATAATGGAAACTTTTATTTCAAATTTTTCATTTACTTATTTTATTTCGTAAATTATATTAAATATGTTTTTTCAACCTTTATATCAATTCCAACGTACTTATTATTTCAACTTTCGATCTTAACTGGAACATAACTAATCAACTTTCTATTTCAACTCAGTAACCCATCTGACGTGATATCTCCCATATTACAGTCTAACAACATCATTTCATGATTCATGCCTTCAGTAGTAAACTTCAGCATCTCAGGGATTCAAATGAACATGTGAGAATATTAATTTGTATTGGCTGTTGTATTCTTTTTGTATTTACAACAGTATGAATTTAACTAAAATGCACCAGAGAAACAGCATGAAGAAAATGATCATATTTAAGGACGGATTCATTACACTATTTCTAATGCAAAGAACCCATTGAGTTTTCTTTCTTTCTTTCTTTTTTTTCCTTTCACTTCGGTATTATCAAACATCCAACCGCCACACTTAAATAGCCTGAAGTTTTTCAATTATGTGCTTGCTTTTTCTTTGTATTTAACTCTACAAAGACGCTTCACTTGATCCCAGTAAATGTGAATTCTTTAGAGTGTGAAATAAAAAGAGTTTTATGCCGTCTGCTCGTGTGAGTGATGGAGAGCTTTTCTATGATTGGAGACTCCGCCACGTTTTGCTTATTCGCGTAGGCGTAGAAGAAACAACAATGCGGTGAAGACTCTTACCGAACTCGCCGGGCACTGAGATCTCATAGAGGCACGTCTGGCCTTTGGTGTAATTGCGAGGGTAGTTGGGTGACAGCACGGTGCCCTCTGACCCTGTCGACCTGCTTCCACAAGGTGCTACAGGGGTAAATAAAAAAATACAAAAAAACAAATACTTATCAGTATTGTATAATTTAATATTTAAGCACAGTATCAAATGTTATCTGAATTATTGTGTACAACTCTTCTGTGAGAAATGAAGCAATAGAACACTTGGGAGGGGTGTGCAGTTATAGGAAAATAATCAGTGATGTGATGGTGATGAAGTGGAATCACTGTATATCATTTTGATTACTTTCCTGTAACAGCATACACAGAAGTGTTTTCTCTTATATCACAGTAATTTGCAAACTTTTCCTCTTTTTTTTAAAATTACAAATGGCGTACTCTTCTGACCAATCAGATTTGAGGATTCAGTGGCGTTGTGATACAAATTACTATTACGAGAGGCGGTCATAAAATTGGTATTACTGC
Organism: Clariallabes teugelsi; assembly: GCA_030014215.1. Classification (NCBI taxonomy): domain Eukaryota; kingdom Metazoa; phylum Chordata; class Actinopteri; order Siluriformes; family Clariidae; genus Clariallabes; species Clariallabes teugelsi. The sequence continues at coordinate 2,176,044 of JAQMYG010000019.1, forward strand.
AAAGAAAAAATAAAGTAATGAAAACGAATGCTGGTTGTGAGATTAGTCACACTCCAAACGATGATGAGCTGGTGGAGACCGTCTTTGAAGATGCCATCTTTTTGGCTCTTGAGGACAAGTTCCACCTTGGTAATTACCTCGTTGTCGCTAAACGCGTGGTTTCTTCAAATCATGGAAGAGGAAGAAGTAACTGGATGCGAGGTTGGGGCAGTAGGGGGGATGAGACAGAATTTCGTACCGCAAGTCGGCAGTAAGTTCCACCGTACCGTGAGCAGAATGGGATGGCGCGTTGTCGTGAAGAGGTGTGCCATTTTGTTTTTGACCCTCTAGTGGCATTGTGCGGAACGATACCGCGGGTTTGTTAAACAAGAAGAAATGTTCCCCATTTCCGTCGACATAATTTGGGCAAATATTTCCATTTTTTTTCGCATGATAATACAAATTTTATGACTGCCCCTCGTAACAATGCCATATTAACATAATTACTTGTCAATGGAAGGATCATGCATAGAACGTAAAATTATGAAGAAAAATTCTACAAATTGCAGTCAGATCAGATGACACACTCACAATCATTGTCTGAACTATAAGAACAGCTTAAATCCCTCAAAAACAGACTATGCCTAAACTCTCACTTCTTGACAGACGTCTAAAGGAACTTTGCACTTGAACTATATTTTCCAAAGGCGACATAAGGCATAAATAAATGAGACATGGCTCTCTGACAGCTCCTAAAAGCCAGCGTGGTCATTAATCACTCAAGGCCACACGGTCCAGCTCGACTTGTTTGTGAGAGGAACTGAATTATGGCAGGCCTTGTTAACAGTGTACGGGCATAAATCAACTGTATATCTGCAACTCCAGACACGCCGGTGCGATTATAGCAGACAGACAGCTCAGAAATAATCGCTAAAATGCCACTAATACAATCTCTAGACACTGTGTTTGTTACCATTTGAAAAATTGTTTACTCTGTATTGTAACTGATTTGTAACCAAGCAATAAGCAAATATGAGGCTCAGGACTGAACAGAGCAGGAGGGGAAAAAAAAGAAATGTAATGCTCGATATTATAACGGGCTGAGGAAAGGCTGAAAGCCTGTTTACACTCATAATCTCAAACAAGTTTCAGGAATAACACTGTATAATAACCAAACATGCATAGTCACTCATTTAAAAGAACATACTCAGCATGCAAAAGATAGCAACTGAATTCCACTGAATAACACTAATTAAAAGAAGTGAAAGTGGTGTATGAGGTTACAGAATTAGGCAGAATGACTTACATTTATCTCGTTATCAACATACAGTTGAGGGCATGGCTCAAGGCTCAAGATCATTTAGTTTCTTTTAAGAAATAAATTCCTAAAAACTAGCAAAATTCTGCCAAAAAACAAGACAATTTTTTGTAGTTCATACTGTTAATTTCTCAATAGTCAGGCATTGATATATTCATTAATTTTCAGCAGTGACACTTGTTCTAACATGCCATTGGCGCTGAAAACTGCAACATGAAGTTACCAAAATTCTCAACAACTTAAGTAAGTTTTCAAGCAGAAACAAATGCTGCAATCGTACAATGATCAGGTGATCCGTTCGGATACATAATAGAGTCAGTTTATTATGTTAATAATATAGATATTTAAGCAAGAAAAACTTCAGAATCAGTAAGAGGCTATATATTGACTTTAGTAGGTTAATTCGTTAAAGGTTAAATAAGTTTGTCCACTAGACCTTGTTCCATCTTAAGGTTAGAACTTAGTGGTTTCATAGTAAAACAACAAGCCTAGTATTTTTTTGTCTTATTAACTTAAAAAAAAGAGTGATAACCATAACTTGCCTCGTACACATTCCACAAGATCAAATGTAATTATAGAAAGTTTGCTGTCATTTACTATTACATTAACAGTTGCAATCATTGGCAAACTACCTTGGTATAAGAGGATTAAAACACTTCATGCAGGTATAGAAAAAAATATGTACTTTTGAGTGGTAACATGAACTGATCTTCACATGAGGCCACATCGCAACACCCCACTGCTGATTACTTTGCTTTAATTGTGTTGAATTTTTTACTATCCATCCATCCATCAATTTTTGATGAATCTAATCTTGTGTAATCCTACAGTTTTGGAGGGCCTAGAGCCTATCCCAGGGTACTTGAGGGACACCATGGATGAAGTGCAAAGTCATTGCAGAGAACAAACACACACACTCAAACACTCGATTATCTGCTATGTCTATATGGAAACATCGACCTACAGATCATGTGCTTGGACTATGGGAGGAAAAACCTGCCAAGCATGTGAAGAACATGCAAACTCCATACACACAACCAGTGCTAGATTTAAACCTTTAACCCTGGAGGTCTGAGACGCCAGTTCTAATCAGTGAGCCCTGTCCTGCCCTATCTCCCAGTGGTTTTTGCAAAATGGTATAAATCTCGTTTAAGGTTTAAGGTTGAAACTTGATTGGTGCTTTACATGTTACATATATATATATATGCACCAGGGAGGATAAACTTTTGAATGATGTGAAATTACTTTTCTCAAGATATAGTAACTGGAATGAAACCGTCGTGAGTTATGGTGTGAAAACAAGATGGCAGATTGCGATTATGTGTCAACTAAGGTTGATAGCTGAAAAGACCTCGCCGTAACCTTGTTTTGCTATTAATGCATGTTCTTACAATGCCGTTTTTCCCCTTTGCCATAGAAATGCTAACATATTACATCTGTTGGAACTGGTTGGCTATGTCAGTTAATCATGGAAGGGAGGCTGTGTGAAGGAAACTGAATCTGTTTATCACATGGCAGGAGTGTGAAAATGTAATAAATCATCACTAATATGAGCTGCCCTCAACAGCGCTAATGAGTTTAAATCATATTCAAGGAAAGCTGGAAGAAGCCGATTATTTACATTCAAAAGAATGTTTCGCCAATGTCATACTAATTAGCACGACAGGATGCTGCTGAGACATAAACTGTACTTCTTGCGTCAAAGCATTTAAACCATCTGAGAAGATGGTGTTGCATTTATTCCAAGGAATTGTGTGAAACGTACAGTATGTCACTCATTGGTCAATCAAATGCTTAAATAGTGAATGATAGCTAGCTTATGATAGCTAGAAACCTGGTTTGAGAGATTATAAGAAAATCAACATGGCCTCTCCACAAATTTGGCCTTTATGTCTTTATGTCTAACCTGGTGTTTATTTTTTTCCCATTTTTTTCATTGGCTGGAGCTTAAAGTAGATTTAATCCAAGGAAATTTTCCCACTTATGTGACCTCATAGAAGAAAACCGCTCCCCTGGCCTGATACTCATCTCTGCTTTTCTGTAGTGCGGCGTGGCTCAGCAGAAGCTCATTTACATACTGTAGGTGATAAATCAGCGTGTTTGGTGAGCTTGTGGTATGAAAAACATGTATTATCTAAGGTGCATTTCGGTTTGCTGGACAACCACTATTAACTTTCAGGAACTTAACACATTTTCATTTTTATACCCAAAAAATTGCTTTAAATGGATATTTTCTTTACAAATTTAAGATTGAGCTGAATGTGTAATTTTAAAATTGAGCTGAATATCACACTCAAGGTTGTGCGGTTGTACTGAATATCAGCACGGCTGTGATGCGGTCAGAGGCACAAGGCTGCAACCCATGTACTGAAGATATCACAGCCATGCTGATGTTCAGCACAACAGGAGGACCTCGAGTGTGATATTTATACAACAGTTCCACAAACACCATTTTTGCTCCTCCAAAATAAATCCTTCCGCAGCTAGTGGAACTAACTTACCGCGACGGGCGGAGCCAATGCACTAAAAAGCTAATGAGCAAATAGCTAATGTAGTATTTAGGATGTACAATGCCTTGTTGCACACACCAAGTAGTGAACAAGCGGTTAGCCGTGAACAGAACAACATGGACAGCTCAGAGGCAACCCGGAAGGACTTAAAAGCAATTACTAAGGAGACAAAGTGTTGTTTAAGATGACATATTTTAGTGTAATTAACAGTTGTTAGAACACCTGTGACGTAGAGTGATGCACATAGTTAAATATCCCAGTGCTGTTATGAAGATAAATTAAAAGAAGAAGGGTTATTGCTTTTTGTGTCCACATCACCTTGATATTCTTACCGACTGGTCCCAAATCGGGTTGGGGTGGGGGGGTGGTGCAAATATATATGCATGCACGATAAGTTCTCTGTTTATTATCAGCAAAGAGAGAGAGCATATTTAAGCTTTTGGCCAGGTGCCTTGTGTCACGTACATCTGGTACACCAAAAGGACAACTCATTAGCATGCGGGTCATAGAGAGACACAGAGACAGATTAGCATTTCCAGTTAGACAGAAGGGTTCCAATGGACACAAGCTGTTTGTACGTATATTCGTCTGGACACTGGCTATAGGAATTAAGGAAGGAATCCGGAATCTGGTTGTTTAATGGGCATCGGAGCACCGGAAAGTTCACACACTAAAGGAAAATCTTACACACACTAACTACGCCATTGCAACCTTTCATCATCTATTTCATATTTCATCTCACAAACCAACAATTTTTCCATCTCGGCCATGAGTAAACACCTTGTTTTTTTTTCTACAGCTATTTCTTAAAATTTCTGCCATCTCCCTTCACTATTCCTCATTAGCATAAATACAGACACATGGGCTCGTCACTGCTTTTGTTACAGTTGCAAATCGTCCTTTCCCTGTGCTGCAGTTCTTCAGGCCAGTAACTAAAAAAATAATAATAAATAAATAAATAAAACAGCTGTATGAGTAATAAGACGAAGGATAGGATCTGGAGGCACTTCACACCCGCTGGGTTCATTCAACAAGAGGTGGGAGAATGTAAACAGAGCATGTTTGTCCTCCGTGGTTCTACAGAACACTGCGCAGATGTTACAGGCTCTCACCTGGGACCTCCACATACACACGGCTACATTCATTATTAATCAGGGCTCTGGTGTTGGGAGGATTGGATCTGTAATGAAATATGTGCAGTGACTGCAAGGTGGGGCCTGCTGCTCAGTCGCTGCTCGAGAAAAAAAGCGATGCTCTGGTAACAATCGGTGCGAGGCGAATGTGCCTGTTTAAGCCGGGTTTTCTGGGCTCGGCCTTCGGAAAAACGCAACGTTTTCTGCCAGTTCAAGTGGAATCAGGGTCTTTGTTAGATTTGTGTTGTGCAGAAACACTAATAAAATTTATTTCAAGTTTAAAGTCACTATTCTTGATTAACGTTAAGGATCATTTCCCGTTCCGTCAAGGGCTTTCAAATTCATTCAATATTTTTTTTTATTATTAAGTTATCCTTCTAATTACATTCATACTTTTATTAGACTTGTAATATCTTATATTCATTTAAAATAATATTGAATAAGTTTAGCTAGACGTGTCTCTTTAATGTGAAAAATATCTTAATTCACACCGGTTAATGTCAAGAAATGACGTCATTACTTTTTGTACGGCTCGGACTCATTGATACCCACGATGCACCTCTGCAGATCCTTTAAATATATTAAATTGTAATGGTTAGGATGCTTTATATTTCAGTGTAAATCAGGAAAATCAACCTTCAGAGGCTGATAAAAATAGTGAATCGTGAAGACACACTCGTGCCCTGCCGAGTTTCATATCGTTTTCTCCCTCTAAAAAAAAAAAGTAATAATTTAAAGCCCTAATGGGCTTGTTAGTGGGCTGACAAGTTGAATCAGGTGTGGGACAAGGCAGGGGGTCCGCAAGGCTGGAATTCAAAGTCATTATGATGAGCTATGATGAATTTTACTGAATAAATAGTTGCATCAATATCGCTCAGAGACTTTAATCCCACAACAGGAATTGTTATTACGCTTTCATTGTGATGTGAAAAATATTCGACCTTGGCAGATATCCTATAACATATGGTAGAGAAGGTCATACTGTTATGGTTGTCAGTCGTATGTCAGTAGCAGGTGAAGAGTTCAAGTTGGCTGCACAGTTACTGGACATGATGCATTTAGGGGACCAATCCGGAGCAGAAGAAGAGATGAGGAATGGAAGGGGCGCAGCTGGTATTAGGTTGCAGGCAGAAATCAAGATAAGGTAGATATGACTTGATCAGAATGATCAGAAAAACATAAAACACAATCAGTTTTAATGTAATATACGAGATTAAAGATCTGTCTTTTTTTTTTTATAAGAAAGTTACATATACATCGATCAACCATAACATTAACATCACCTCCAGGTAAACTGACCAACATTGATCACCATCAATTCACCAGCAAACTGGTGGCAGGATCATGGGCACCCAAGGTTCACCCATGCCTGTGTGGACCAAAGCTCTGATGCCACAGAAAAGGCGATGTAGTACAATTCGCTAAAAAAAAGTCACTACTGGCCATAATAGAACACCCAGTGCACCGCAGCCAATCGTGGACTGGTCCCAGCAGAAAGAGACCCCAAGACTGCTGACTCGGCCTCCAACCTCCCCAAACCCCAACAAATCAGAAACAAAACAGGATTGTCAAGTGCATATGCAAAAACAACCACCATGATGAAAGCGAGACCAAAACTGACCTCAGCTGCAGAGGAAATGTTCATTTAGAGTCACCAGCCCCAGAAATCACCAATTAACAACCAGCACCTCAGATTAGAGCCATTATGAAGGATTTACAGTCCATAAGTAGCAGATACATCTCAATACCTACTCTTTAAAGGAGATTATTCCATATTTTATAATAAAAATCAGGAAGGCTATGGAGTTAAATGGTGTGTCAAAACTTTTGACATGAAATTTTGTTTCATCATCATCATCACCTTGACAGCTGGGCAGTGCTCTGTTCCACTCAGGCCGGTTGGTGTTTCCCATTACACAGGTAAGCGTGGAGTAGCCCTGCAGTTGGTAGCCTGGCTCGCAATGGAACGTCAAACTGGAGCCCAGTTTATAGTCACTGCCGAGACGAGTACCGTTCATCACACTGCCTGGGTCGAAACACGCCTCTCTCAGCTTGGCTAGTGAGCAGAAGACAAATAACAAAGAGTATGAGAAGAGTAAAACATGCACAAATACCCGGAAAAAAATAATCCCCTTTTCCATTATCAGTAATAGAGGAGGCAAGTTGAGTAGTGGTTAGCACTGTGTGCACCTCCAGGGTCAAGGGTTCGATTCCTGCCTCAGGGTCTGTGTACGTGGAGTTTGCATGTTCTCCCCATGCCTGGTGGGTTTCCTCCTGTACTTCGGTTTCGTCCCACAGTCCAAAGACATGCAGAGTAGGCTAATTGGTGTGAGTGAGCGGATTGGCACCCTGTCCCCACCTCATGTACCCCCCACCTCGAGTCCGATGTGCAGGAAAGCAAGTGAGTATTTTTCTTTCAGCTTTGAAAATCTCTTTGGGATAAAAAGATGGTGTTGTTTTTTTTACTAATCAGTAATCCTAACTCATAAACTCCTTTGTTCTTTTCCTCTGTTGGAAAAAAACTAAAAAGTTACAGGTCAACATGAAGGTTACAAGTGCTGATCCTGACGACTCCCTCTATAAATGTTAAACATCGACACTTTCCTTTGTTCAACAGCAGCGCATTTTTTATCTATTTATTATTAGGATTCTGAACATCTAACTAAAAATACCACAGAGCTGCAATAGCAAAAAAAACAAACAAAAAAACAAAACAAAAAAAAAAAACAATAAAAAATGTAGACATCAAGCTAGATATCAAGCACATAAGTTCAAAACCCCAAAAACTAATGCATGTGGCCTGAGGGTGGGTCCAGCCCCAACTGCCTGTGGCTGGAGCATAATGAGTGCTGCAATCCATCCCAGTCGTCGGCTCGTTAGAGAAAGAATAAAGGAGCTGCTCGCCAGAAGAGAAAAGAAAGAAGACGCTAGAGGATCAGTGCTTGCATGCAATAGTGCAGTAATTGCCTTTTCTCTCCGCCTCCCAAAAGATTCCGTAGATGAAATTCACACTCATCGACGCAAGCCAACAGCACCGCTAGAGCCATATAGGAGCTAAGCCTAGTTTTAAACAAAATACGATGATACAGGAAGGTTAGGGACAGCCAAATGGGACTGTGTGGTGGTGATACGCCGCACATAAACATTAAAACAATCTGAGAGTAAACAATACAGCTTGTTGAGTAGATTGGCAGCACAGGAAATTTATATCCATATCGTGTGCTGGTGTTATATCTAGAGCTGTCAAACCATCACACATGGCTAAATCTGATACTAACTATACGGATGAAAGTAAAAACACTTTCTTTGCAGAACTAATAGCCATCAGTGTGAACTGGAATGCAGAGCACACTAATGTGGTTAAGTAATGCAGCGCTATGCAGAAATGTAGTTAAGTAAAAGCACAACCATTTGCTGTACTTTGGAGTGGAGTAAAAGTAAAAAGTATCCTCTAATAAAACTACTCATGTAAAATTCAGATACATACAATATCTATATAAGTACAGTAATGAAAGGCATGTACTAAGTTACCTCCTATCTCTGGTTATCAGCAGCCCCTTGTTCTACTACTGCCAGAAAGGCATGTCTAGATTTCACATTAAACACACCCATTAAAGCTCTATTTACAATCAAGGAACCTTATATTCACATTTCTGGTTAAATACACATACTAAATGTGCAAAAAATATACTCTTCCCCACTGATTTTCCCCCCAAATTTAGACGTATCCAATTCCCACCAATCACTAGGGGGCTCCCACATTAAGGCTACAACTACCAGTAGCCTTCGGGAGGGCCGAAGACTATCATGTGCTTCCTCCGAACTATGTGACACCAGCCGACCACTATCCGCTGCTTCCACTTGCGTGAGTTCAGAGACGCCCATGATTGGCTGTAGAGCTGTGATTGATGTGAGAGCTTAGTGCCTCCCATTCCACCCCGCTGAAAGAGCTCGGCCAATCAGCTACAGGCTACAGCATCACCCGGGAATTGAATTAGTGATCTCTGGATAATAGGGTGAGAACTTTACCACTACGCACTCGGGGGCTAAAAAGATGCACTTCTAAGGCAAAAATTTATGGGCATGCACGGCTTGGAACAGGGCTGCTGAAGGAAAGCACAATTCAGAAGGTGAGTTATTACCACAATGTCAGCACTGAATTAAATGTACACCTATTGTTTCTGCCCACTTACCAACTGATATGGGCAAAAAGAAAAGGGTTGATAATGGAGTAACACACCAGTATGTGGTGCTTCCCAAAATCGCTGTCTGCAATGTCATTGTGTGCTGTTGCATTAATTTATCTCTTCATGTATCTTGTTCAAGCACGACAATGCACAAATCAAGGTCCATGATGGATTGGCTCATGAGGAATATTATGGAAGAACTCAAATTCTGACCTCTACTCCACTGTACTGGAGTACAGTACTCTTTGTGAGAAATTTAAAAAAGTCTATGTGAAGGAACTCAATTCCTCATGTCACTAATGCTCCGAAATCCAATGCAAAGCCTTTTTTTCTGGGATCCTATCATACACATAGTTTTTTATTCTACTTTTTAAAAAAAAACTTTAGAGAAGTTGACTGTTGCAATTTCAGGCTCCTGACCAGGAACAGAGATGAATGAGAAGCTCGGAAAAATTGAAGTGAAGCACTCAGAAGACTGTCAAAGGCTGAAATGTGTCTCACACAATAAGACTATATCTTCCTAAACATGTGAAGCCGTCTGCAACAGGCCTTCAGTGTGTAGAAGAAAAGCAGCAAGTTGTGCTGCAGCCAAAAAATATGGCAGAAGTGAAGTCCGTTTCAAAGCTCTTGAATTATTGTGGACATTTCTTGCCAACCTGTGTCCTGGCTCTCTGCCTTGGTAAGGGGAAAAAAACAGTGTAGCAATAGAGCCGGAAGCACTGGAAAGCCTTATTTTGAGAAGAAAAAAAAGTGGCAGGGAGAAAAATAAATTGAACACAGGTACTTATGCTCTGTGATACCGTTGTGTGATGTGATGGTGTTGGCAGACGAAGTGCCAGTTGGTGCCACTTTTGCTCTTTAAAGAATACTGTGGAACTAGATTTGTGTTCAAAAAGAATGAAGAAAAATAAAAAAAAATTATAGTTGGCCTAGAAATCTGGAAGTGTGTGAGGGGTACAGACTCGAACCGTTAAGTGTGTCAGGAGAACAGGCTGGGAACAGATTCCACCCTTTTTCATAAAAAACATTTGCACCGGCAGAGTCTCGATAGTAATTATAATCTGGCAGTAGGGTTTGCACTAAAGATACATGGTTTTAGGAATTGGGGAAGACTAAGGAACCCTGTACCCCATGCCCAGGAGGATACCAGCTCTTATGGGGACTTTGTGACCTTGGGGTTAAAATCAAAACACTTCAAAAATACATCCAAAGAGATCAAACCTTTTCATGTAAGTGCCAATGCCCTAAAAGAAAGGGTAATGCAAACAAAAGAGTCCAAACTACAAAGATTCTTGTTCAACTACCCAACACATACTGTAGGTCACAAAATATGAGTTGGAATCTGAGGATTTGTCATCTCTGGATCTACTTCATTCACAGCGGTGATTAAAATCCACAAAAACCCTCCATGACCAGCATGGACATGATGGACAGTCTATGATTTTAGAAAGAAGGTAATCTTCCTGTTCCAAAAGCAGAATCCATCAACTAGGAGCAGCCTTTATAGCCAGAGGTGGTTTTTCACCATGATCCTCAACCTCTCATAAGGATCCCATGACCGTAGCAAACTAGTTCAACACCATAGACGATGGCAAAATAAGGATCACTGAGACCTCAAAAAATATCTCCAAACTTTTCTCAAGCAGCAAAGCCTCAGAAAGCTCCAGAGGCACCATTACTGAAGGCAGCACTTGACCAGAGCATTCAAAAATCAGCAGTTACCCGGTGGGGTCTTGAACATCGCTCTTGGTTAACAACCCAGCTGGAATTTGCTTACTTTTTAGCTTGTACTCTTTTAGTAGTTACAGATCAATTCTTCTTCTTTTTTTTTGTTAAGGAGGTTATGTGACTAAAGGACACAATGAGTTAAGGAAAAATAATTTTCAGTACCATATGGGGCATTTGTGTAGTTAATCCACCTGCCAGCATGTTGTTGTTTTTTGGGACGTGAAGGAAAACAACAGAACCTGGAGGGTATGTGAACCCAGGGAAACATGCTAAGCTCCACATAGTAATCCAAGCTCAGGATCACCGAAGACCCTGGAGCTGTAAGACAGCACTGTTACGTAGGTACTGCCACATTTACCCTTGTATTCCAGATGAAAGCCGGTATAGCTCACTGAACCGTCACTGCGGAAGGCTATGTGCATGATGTTCGAGCTGCTTTCTATCTTCTCTGGCAGCTTGCTGTCTTGAAATGTCCCAATCAGATGACTGTTGGTGTGCGGGCCATCATAAATGTACAGGAAGTCATAATTGGGCTCGATACTGAAGCTGAAATGGAAAGCAAAGACTCATGAATGTGAATATTTCACTGCCATAATACAAGTTTTATCAAAAATATTTAATAATAACCTTGTCACTGTTATGTTATACAATCAGGTCTATAAGTTTTGGAACAAACTTTGGAAGATTTTTAACATTTGGCCTCTGTACACCAATGAAATTAAATAAATCCGTCAAGACGTGAGTCAAGTCAAGACTTTCAGCTTTAATTCACGGGGTCTGACAAAAGTGTTGCATTAACCATTATGGAATTGCAGACATTTTAAGGCACACATTCCAATTGTGAGGGCTCATAAATAATGGAACAAGGTAACATATTTACAAAAATAAAGATTGATTTTATACTTGAATGAAAATCCTTTGCAATTAAAGTCTGCCTGAAATATGGAACCCATGGACATGACTAAATGCTGAATTTCCTCCCTTGATACTGTATGCTTGCCAGGCATTTACTGCAGCTGCTTTCAGCTGCTGCTTGTTTGTAGGTTTTCTGCCTTCGGTCTTGTCCTTAGTAAGTGGAAAGCATTCTATATTAGGTTGAGATCAGGTGACTGACTTGGGAAATGAAGAATATCATCCTTGAGAAATTCTTGGGTAGCTTAAACTGTATGTTTTTAGTCATTACCCATCTGCAATAAGTGATGTCCTATCAAAAAATGCAGCGTTTGGCAGAATCTGAGCACGGCCCAATCCACTTCAGAATTCACCCAGTTTAGTTGCCTTACACAATCTTCCAGTCACTTGCTTCTTTTAAGAATGTCCAACACTGTTGTATTGTCCACTCGCAATGTTTCTGCTATCAATCTGACTGGCTCATTTTTATTTTCAGCCTATGATGGTCTCCTTCAATTGCATAGACACCTCTTTGGACCTCATGCTGGGAGTTCAAGTGAACATCTACCAAATGCAAATGTACAGGCCAGAGAGGGCCATGCAACTACTTGTCAGCAATCTGTTCCATTATTTATGGGGCTCCAAAATAGGGGGTGAGTGTTAGAAAATGGCTGTAACTCCTGAAAGATTAATGCCACACTCTTACATCATTCACATGTTGCAGTATACAGAGGACCAAAGCAAAAAAACTAATCTTTGTTCCAAAATGCATGGCCCTGACTGTATGCCATTGAAAAGCAACATAAAGTTTGTTAGTATGGTGTGTTACAGCTACAAAAACAGCTTCGATGAACCTTGATGTAGATTCTACAAGTCTCTGAAAATGACATATTCAAATGATAGTGCTTCAAGTACTGTTTTGACAATACTGGTGGAAGCCAATCTCTAAAATGTCACTCGAAAATCAATCATAGCTTTTCAGAAAGTCATAGCATATGAGTTACATCATTTCCATCCTCATCGATTCATTCAGTAAGCCTAGGTGACTCAGTCTATGGATAGAAATGGGCTCATCCTGAAAGAGATCACTCATGTCAGGATAAAGCTGATCAGTCAGAGGAACTTTATTGATCTGCAGTGATGCGTCCCTCTTGAGAAAGACAAGTGGAGCCAAAGCATGGCAGGGGATTAAAACATGCCTCACAGCATAAAAGATTCAATGGGTATTTTTTCCTTCAATTTATCTGAATCTAATTATCGACTCTGGATTAACTAGACTATGAACCCAAAGAATCCATGAAAAAAAGAGGAGGAATCCATATCTATACGGTGTATTCCACCCTAGCAGACACAAGCTGAAATATTTTCAAATCATAAGCACATTTCAAAAGGTGGCTCTTTATACGTCAAGAGTGTGATTCATGGACCAAAAAAATGGCATTATTGAAAATCGAGGAAGAAATGGTCCCGAACGATGATAAAAATGATATTCTGTGTAATGGACGTAAAAACGCTCCACTTTGCACTTTTAAAATGTAGGTAAAATCAGACTTCTCAGGAGAAACGATTCTGCCTGAAACACCCCCTTTTATCTCTTCCGCTATACCGCAGAAGAAAATGATGTGCATCTCCCAGAGACTAATGCATGAAAATATGCACTGCTATGTCAGATTAACTTACTTTCCTTAAAATCTCCATTTTAGCTAAAAACATGATTCCAGTTTAAAGAACACAAAAAGGAAAGTGTTTACCTGATGAACGCTAGTGAGATGACATAATCGGGGTGCACTGTGATGAACCAGTTGCAGTCCTTGCTGTGTGGGTAGGGGTGAGGAAAGTTTGGGGAGAGGATAAATCCTGATGAGCCCGTGATGTTTCCTCCACAAGGAGCTGAAAGGCAAGGGATAGAACATTATTCATTATTATTAATTGGGAAAGACAAATGCTCTAAAACAAGCTAATTAAGTCAGGCATGCTCAGGTGTCTTGAGATATCCTGACTCGGGAACCAAGGGACACAGAGTGATGGGCGTGTCGAGGTAAGAAGGGAAGCACATGAAGTGATGCATTTTATCAAGCATTATACTGTATCACCGCCAATTTAACGCTACTACAACGTTTGGACAACCAGGGTTTATCCCAAACCTTTTAACATGACATGGTTTACACCACTTTCTCATTGATTCGCTTTGTATACCAGCACTTGTACCAGTTGTGTTTCATTCCTATTAGCTTCTGGTTAAAGTGTTGTGGTTTAATTACCCTTTGCAATGCCCAGTGTGTGTTATACACCATCGTTTCTTGTTCCTACAGTATTAGACAAATCTTAGACTGAACCAAAGTGTTAATTAACCAAAGTCTGGGCTTGTCCAGGAACTGAACGGTAAGATCAAAGATGTGACAGAAAAAAAAAAGAAGCTTTTATAAATAAATGAGGTGTCTGAATCGCATTGCGATCGACTGAATTGCAAAGTATCCTTTAAAGCCAGTAGGGGTTCATTTATTACCTACACTTCCATTATTACTTCCTAGTTTATTTATTACTGTAGAATCCATTTTAACATCTTGTACCAGCATGCAGGAAAAGCACATGACAAATCAAATCAACCCAAATCAAATCAATGCACTGCTTCACTTTGTCAGGACTATAAAGAGAGAAGGAAAAGGACAACACATTCATCACTCCCAATTTTAACAATAAAATAACTTCAAGCTTTTTTTTTTTTTGAACAATAGTTTTGTAAACTGCAGCTGATTGCTGAATTCCGGCAAATTTCCCCATCACAGGACACGCCTCATATACTTTGGCGTCTGAATGCTGACTGAGCACTCGATCAGATATTTCTGTCAAAAAGATTTATTATTAAAGAAGTTTTCTCGTCTGACTCATTTTCCGGCTGGACTTCACGGTGTTCCACTCTGCCATGGCAGGTGTGAAATGCTTGAAATGAGGTGCACCAAAGCTCCCAAAGGCCTTTTAAATGGAAGTTCTGCAAATTGAAAAATCTCACCGATGCAGGTGGGAGGGCTCGGTTGCCAGTAATATCGGTTTTCCACCTGAATGCAGGTGATCCGAGACTCGCCCTGGAGTTCATAGCCTGGGTCACACACAAAGGTCATGGTGTCGCCCGGTTCCTTGCCCTCGCCGCTCCGTGTGCCGTTCATCGGGGTTCCTGGATCCCTGCAGGCGGTCGCTACTGAACCTGGAAAGAAGAAAAAACAACAACAAAGCAACAGAATCAATTGTTTTAAGCAGTATTGTAATGGGATATGGGCTGAGGATGTGTGAGGCTCAGGTTGAGAACATCAGGAGAAATTCGCATTTACATTTTCATGACATTGGTTGCTCTTTAAAACGTTTTCTGCATTGCTAATCTTTCTTATCTTTTGAAAATGTTCTAGTTTTTAAACCCTTTCTGATAGAGAAGCTTTCGGTAAAGTGAACGGCAGTCGGTTGCTATGACAATCGGAGATGATAAAACAGGGCTGGAAATTCTCAGGTGTTTATTCATTCTCCTGTAGCCTTCCATCAGATACACAGGACAAATTTTGTGGTTTTTAGTCTTGACTCAAGGCTTTGAAACATTTTTTTTCCCCATATTGATTCCTCAGCATTTACCTGCTCTCCTGGCTGACTGAAAATTAATCCAACAACTTAATCTATTATATTGCGGCTTGCACGAATAATTTAGCTTGTCATACTGACATCTGTGCCAGAATTTATCTATTCACAAATTTATCTATTCTGATTTCAGAAACATGTGTGTACTATAAATTCGAGGAGCTTACTGGAAAAGTCGATAGCGAAGCCAGACTTGCTGATGTAGAAATCGGTCTCGAACTGAATGGTAACGATGTTGAGGGTGCTGTGGATCCCGTCGGGCAGCAGGGAACCACTTACTTCTCTCAGAAGCATCTCGTTATCCGGACGGCCATCCCATACCTTCAGGATGTCATGAGATGCTTCTGTGTCAAAGGCTAGGAACTGGAGGCTTTGGAGAGAGAAGGAAGTAACATGATTCGAATTCCAATGAGACCTTTTAAAAGTTCTTATTCTGCTTTTTAATGGAGAACCCATCCTTACATCCATCCATCCATGCATTATGTATGACTAAGGGCAATTTGGAAACGCCAATAAAATTAAATTTATGCATCTGGACTGTCGAAGAAAACCAGACTACCCGGAGGAAACCCACCAAGCACCGGTAGAACATCCAACCTGCATGCACACAACCCAAAGATGGGATTCAAACCCCCTACTGTGGAGATGCGAGGTGACCGGGCTAACCACTAAGCCACTGCGCTGCCTCAGCAGGAAACCTAATTAGCAAAAAATGATCCCACACTTTGTTTCTTGTGTCAAGATGAATAAATCTTGCTCTGGATCTGGATCTCGGATTTGGCCAATTTCAATGTCTTTCTTTGGTACTGACACCAAATCAACACAGACTGGCTCACTAATGGACGTCCATCATTTCTCTGATCAGCTGCTTCACACTGTGCATCCGGAGACCATTCAACACAGTCTTGATCTTTGTCTTCTTCTCCATTACTGTGACGCTCTGAAGCTTTATCACAGAATATAATTAGCAGACATATTTTAACATTTATTTCCTCCTTTCCTCCTCTGGGTCACTGCTGATCCGGTCTGCTAAACTCTAATTAATTCAACTTTCTCCTTTGTAAATCCCTTTAAATCAGTGACCTACATATATTGTTTTAGCAGCACCTCAAATTATAAAGATCTAAACCTTGGCCAAATATTGGCAGTAAAACTTAAGAAAGTTAAAGACGTTAAGCTTTCTATAATGTGTTAATAAAATTTTGTATTTCGTGCAGAAAAGCTGAGGTACCTGACAGTATTGCCCGAGTCCACCTCGATGGTCCATGTACAGCGGAGATTGTTGTCGTAAGGGAACGGGTATCCAGGAGATAATATCCTTCCTGAAGCTTCACCTTTAAAATTTCCACCACATTCCGCTACAGGAAATCAGAATAAACAGGTTATTACGCTGACATATCTTTTCTTGTTTTCCTTGATCGGACAGATTTTTTTCAGATAAAGGATAACGTGTGAAGAATCAGATGTGTTGGATCAGAAAAAAATGCATGGTGAAGCACGGAGGTGGTAGCACAGAACTCGCTTAGGAAGGTGATTTAAAGCCAAAGTAATTAGAAAACATAATTAAGCTAATTTGATAATTTCATTGAAGCATTATTTACTAATGTTTGACTTATTGCAATTGTACATGAATTACATAAAAAGGACAATAATTATCTTTCCTAAAATCCTAAAACAATATAGAAAGTATATATAAAATGTAAATACTGCTTGCATAAAATGAAATAACATTAATTTGTTAAAACTTTTACACTACAACATGCAATTAAATGTGACATAAAAAAAAATAATTATTTATTTACATATTTAAATGAAATGCTAGTATCTATTGCCACTGTGATAAATGTAATAAATTCCTGATTTGTATTAATAGTTACTGTAATATAATTGTAACCTTAAATTCAATTTTTGTTGTTTCAGTTTTGTTTTTATGATATTTTTTAAATAAATACTGCCGAAACCATTTGAGTTTAAAATTTTTCAACTTCTTCTTCTCCTTCTTCTTATTGTGCAATTTATGATCATACACTGGTCCATTCCCCAAACGTGGGCTAACGCTAAAGACGCTTAAGCATGTGCAGAGCATCATGCTTTAAGTACACTTCTTTGCTCCCACGTTTAATTAATGCTAAAACCCTATACGATCCCGGACCCACTCTGGAAGCCGCGCGTTCATCATCGTGGGGGGAAAAAAAGTACCACAATCGTACTTATCACAGCGCTCGTCATAAACACGGATTTCGAAGCCACATATGGCGCATCAGTGCTAACAGCCGCTAAGTCATAATTGCGTAGCATAAGCTTCTTTGCAGATGACGGGAAGAAAAATGAGCTGGGTGGAAACGCTTTAACCAGCTGTTCTGTCTCTTTAGCGGTGATGTGGCTTTACAGAAGGGATGAGGATGAGAAATTCTAGACAACTTATTACTTATCACTTACTAAGTCTCATTACAGCTCTCAGCATTGATTGATTGATTGATTGATTGATTGAAGAGGAAGAAACTAACATGCAAGAGGCTAGTAAGGCAGTGAAGGATTTCCCAGCTAGAACAGTGCAGCATGGAATTTCTTTACGCCTGTTTTGCTTGTCATTTTACTGACTCTAGAAGGACCTGTTGTTACAGAATGTGGTCGAGTGTAAGAGCCAGACAGTAGATCATGGTATTAAGTGTTTAGAGTAAATACTGGGCAAAGATTACTGACAGGCCATGTAACCAAGGGCTCTGGCTCCTAAAGAGGACTATCTATGATTAATGATTTAGCTACTGTATTACACCAGGACTGGCTCGTGACGAAAGATTTCGGTGTAGCGAAAAATATGGCACTTAAGCAAGTGAAATATTCTTAAATCTAGCCAAACCTATCTATACTTTCTTATAATAGGATTACAACAAATCAAATAAGATTATTAAGGTTATTTATAGTAAAAAAATAACTATAATAATAAATAAGTGTAAAATATCTTGTTCTACTGGCAGATAACTTTGTTTATCTGCAAGTAGAACAAGATATTTATTGTTTGTAATTTTAGCAACCTTTTACTAGAAACAAGCTAATAATCTTATATTTGGGTTTGTTGTAATCTAATTCTAATAAATTATACATAGGTTTGGCTAGATTGAAGAATATTTCACTTGCTAAGGTGTTAAGATTTTTTACAGTGTGGAGCAGGACAGTATTACAATGCAAAAATCTATATTTTAGCAAGAGAAAATATCTTGAATCTAAGCAAATTTATCTACACTTTCGTAAAATAGGATTACAACAAACCGAATATTCGATTATTATTATTTGTAATTTCACTAAAATTTGACTGAACAAAATCTTGTTCTATTGCCAAATTGCTAGTTTTAGAAATATTTTTTTTTGAAAGAAGCTCATTTTTCTGCCAAAGGAACAAGATTTCTTTTATTATAAGAAATGATAGATACAGTGTTGTAAAAAAGGATTTTTTGATTGAGGATTAAATGATTGAGATTATCAAACAAATTTTAACAGTACACAAAGATAACCGCAGTAAATAAAAAATAGAGTTTTTAAATTATCATTTCCTTTAGTAAAGGAAGAAAGCTGTCCAAACCTGCCTGTCCCAATGTAAAATAGTAATTGCCCCCTTGCTACAATAAACCCATTTTTTGGAAAGCTGAGTTAAATTTCACTTGCCAGACCCAGGCCTGATTACTGCCAGACCTGTTGAATCAAGAAATCAATAAAATAGAACCTTTCTGACAAAGTCAAGCATGCTAAAAGATGGTTCCAAGCCATTCCTAAGGCTTTGGGGCTCCAGCAAACTATGGTGACAGCCATTATCAACAAATGGAAAGGGGCAATACTTTTTCACAGCACTGCAGTTTGGCTAGATTCAAGAATATTTCGCTTGCTAGCATGTGATTTTTGCAGTGTAAAAATGTCACTGTGTCAAAGTTGATTAATTCCAGTGGCTTGACTTATGCTATAGGCTACTACTATAGTGAACATACAGTATAGTGTAATTCTTTGGTTGTCACATTATTGATGTTGGGACACCATTGGCATCGGGTTGTTTTTGAAAGTTAGGATTAGTTCTATAAAATGACATTGGACCAACGTTGACTACTTGACTTTGTGATATAATTGAATGACTGATTCAAAGTAACATTGCAAATACAACTTCAAAACAATATTTGTTAACAGCATTTATTTTTACACCCACCCCTCCTAACAGAAATAAATTCATGAAATGCTTATCCTTCTTTCTGCAACTAAGTTGAAACGGTGGTCTCTATGGTGAAAGCACTGCATGCCAATCACTGGTTCACCAGGAAAGCTGCTGCTGGGGCTAATAAATGCACATATATTGCTCTGTCAAACACAGTGCACACCACGAAGTACAGTAACTCATCCCAGTAAATATATTTATCCCACATCTGTAATTTAACAAATTATATCGTGGAGCAACCAAAAGGAACAAAAAGGAAGAAAGTTAACAAATAAATCAACCAGTTTGTATGTTAAAAAGTGATAATCAAAGACGATCATGTCATCCAGGTATAATCACAAAGTGTAACACATACAGTAAATCCCTTTATGAACAGATTCATGGCAAAAAAACACTATTCTCAGAATATCCCAATTTCCTCAAGAACAATATTTATCCACTTCAGCTTCGGGGTATCTTTCGAGTAGAGGATAACAGGATTAAATCATCCACATTGATTATTCAGGAGAATATCCAAGTGTGTGCAGAACTGCATCTAAACAAAGCAGAATTTGCAAATATCGAACTGCAAAATTGCAATGGACTTGTGTGACACATTTAAATCAGTTCCTTTTTTTGTTTTTTGTAAGCATGAGAAGGAAATTTGGTTTACTGCTTATACGGTAAACAAAATATAGGCCATTTCCCGAAAAAATACATTTAACCAAATACCTATGCAGGAAGGGAGCTGATGGTCCCATGTGCGCCTCTCTCCTGTCATACACCTCAGCAGACTGCTGCCATGGAGTGTGTAGCCTGGGTCACACTGGTATGTGACAGTACTTCCTGCAAAGTGGCCTTGGTCGCTCACTTTGGAGCCGAACTGCGGCATGCCTGGCTCGTCACAGTGAGAGAGCTCGAAACCTGAGAAAAGACCAGAGAGAGCTGGGATTAGTGTGAGGAAATGGATGCTGCACTGGTTTGTTTTAGTGTAAGAGCTTTATCCTGCTCAGGGAAGCGTTTGAGCCAAAGTCTATCGAGAAAACACAGAGGAAAACGTGTTGCTCAAGATTGACCTTGTGACACTTCAGCAATGCTACGGAAAGTGATCCTGGTTAAAGATGCAAATTCCCGCCTCTTTAATAGACTAAACTAACAGCCTTGTTCCATTCTAGGCTGGATCACTTCACTCCACCTTCCTGGCAACCCAAGTTTGGTGGAGTGAAATGGTTCTGGAAGGACCCTCTTTTAAAAAGCGGAGAATTTGCAATTATCCAACAAACCTTAAATAACCCTTGAAGAACCCTTATTAGACTGCTTTTACACTAGATACTATTGATTTGTACTGTGACTAAGTATGATTGCCCAATCCTCATTCCCCCACTAGTCAGCATTCACATAATTAATGTGCACATTAATGTGTATTTACTTTCTCCGATACAGCAGGTGGCAGTACAGTATGCACCAAGTTGGTTTGTGAGCTGCCAATAAACACAAAGAGGAAAACAGAACGAGGAAGTCAACCTTTGCCAAATATTACTGAAATTACTAAATTATCATTTCCTGTGTCTTTCTACTTTATCAGCTATGGCTGCTTCTCTGTAGTTCAGAGAATGAGCATAAATTTTTGAAAGATTTTGACTTGAAAAACGAACAAGTCTTGGTTTATGAGTACCGAGTATCATGTATCATGTATCACGCATGCGCTTCTTGTTTTGATGCCGAGCGTCACGTGATCACAACTGAGCCAATGTTTTTTTTCTCTCTCTTGCGCTGCGGAATTGTGGGTAATCGTCTCTCCTGCTGGGTCTTAGTGCTCGTCTCTTACTGGTATAATCAACATCCGTGCCTCTGTGGTATAATCAACAAAACGTGTGCGTAAAACATATTTAATTTTGTGTTTGTATGCGTGTGTGTACAGCGCGCGTATACTGTTAATTATAACATACGTGTGCGCGCGCATGTAAAGCAAAAGAAAGTCTCATTAGAGAGGTTAAAGATCCGTTTTCTCTGTGTGTGTGTCAGCCTGCAGTTTGTGTCTGTGCGCGCGCGTGTCATTGGACACACACACACACACACACACACACACACATACACACACACACACACACACACACACACTCAATCTGCTCTAAACAGAAACACTGCTCTGTCTAAGTGCAGGTTAGTTTGTTTTTTTATTTTTACTTTATAGCAGTGATTCCGTTACTATGCGCTCATGAGAGAGTTATTAGCGATGTTCCTTGCTAATTTTTCTGATAAAACAGTCTTTTGATTAATGTGTGTGTGTGTGTGTGTGTGTGTGTGTGGGTGGGTGTGAAACTCAAATAAGAGAGGAGGAGGTTCATCGGCTCATATCGGCAGCATTTTGATCAAAGGGGAGTAGAAAAATGCAAAGTGAAAGTGTACATCAAAAACAGTAGCTTTATTTCATTCATAAAATACTCAGATCACAAACAACAACATATCAGAATGAATAGTGTCTGTGAACGGCTGAAATGTGCTTGCGAATAAGCCTTATAGTAAATGTAAAATGTCCATGTGAGCCCACTTCACTTTGCGGAGTTTTTGTTCAAAAGGCAGATCGCAGAACGCATGACCTGATATAGAGATTTATACGGGATTTATTTTTTAAAATGCAGTTTCTCTTCATATAAACCTCCATTAACACAAAAAATCTGATTTATACTCGCTAAATAAGCGCTGCCTTTGTGGAGCTACGCCAAGCGCGCGCGGTGTGAGCCGCTTTATTTCAGTCATATTAAACTAACATATTTTTGCTGTGTGCATAAGAATTGTATTTCAAATTAATGTTTCAGAAACCATGCTTTATGTTTATCTCAAAGAAGCCCTGTTTGTGTGAGGAATCTGAGTGTGTAGGTGTGAACAGCTGTGACAATAGGAGACCTGGTCAAACCTGATGTTACAGTACTGTACCTGCGCCAGGTGTTAATGGGTCTTACATACTGTATTTATGGAAAGTCGTGGATTATTCAGTGAAACAGAGGCTCAGCTGAAATAAAGTTAGTCACATCAGTCACTTAAAATAAAATAAAAGGTCTTTCTGAGTGTTATAATTTAGTTGTTTTGCTTTGGACACACACATATTATTTAGAGTTTAAATTTGTTTTTGTTTTTTTGTGTGCAATTTGACATAAGTTTAAAAAGTGCACATGAATCTGACATATTTATATCAGCCACATTATGAAAGCCCAGTTTGTGCTCTACATAAATAAGGGAAAATGTACTTGCTACTATAGAAGCAAAGATTTGAAATTTAAGAAGAGCGCTGAATCACTGCAGGTCTTCACAAAAGCCTCAGACCTCTAAGGGTGAGTGACAAAGGAAATTTACTGTCGGGCAGGATATGGAGTGTCCACATTACGCAAAAGTTCAGTTGAACATTGGATTGCGAGCATAATTTGCTCCAGAAGCATGCTTGTACATCCAAACACTCGTAATATTAAAGCAAATTTCCCTTATGAGAAATAATGTAAACTCAGACGATTCGTTCCCACAACCCAAAAATATTCAAATAAAAAGTATTCATACAAAATATAAAGGAAAAATAAAACAAATTAACCTGCACTTTACTTTTGAAAAGAATTGTGGCTGTAGCGATTGAGACCAAAGAAAGGAGAGGAGGAGGAGGAGGAGGAGGAAGGGGGCTACTGTGTAGGATGACTTTCACACACACACACACACACACACACACACACACACACACAAACACAAACAAAAAAAAATAAATAAAAAATGCTTTACAATGTACAAATCCAATTACAAAAGGTATGCATTTTTGTTCAGATGAATAAAATAAGAAAATGTCAGAATTACCTACATGATGTTAGCATCTGTGGAATTTGTTTATCAAGCAGTCCTGCTTTTCTGTCTGTCTGCTTTTTTCCCTCCCTTCTATCCACCTCTGCTGGAACTCATTGTATTTTACATGATTTAATTTCAGTACTACAATATTACATTTATTTCTAATTAAAAAAAAGGGCCTCTACTTTCTTCTTTCCAGACTTGCACCATCTTTTTTTCTTGCTTGAATCGATATTCTGATTCCGATGTCCTGTAGAGATAAAACCCAGGATCAATTCTTAAAGGAAATCCTTAGGAGCCTTATGTATTTATTCATCAGTATCGACTCACAAATTCCGAACGCTGAAAACTGTAATAAATATTAAGTTATATTTATATTTACTTTATATTTTGTAACTCTGAAAATGTAAATAAAACGTTGGATAACCTTACAAGATCTGGATGGCCCCATTCTTTATGTGTGTAACAGATATTCATGAGCCAGCAACGAGGACAGCAGTTGCCAGTGTTGTGTGTAGGAGCTGATAGTATAACAACATACACATGAGCCAGGGATTGGAGCTCAAGCAAGATGAATAGGACGAGGGAAATTCTCCCGAAGATGCATTTTGCAGAACATACAGTAGGACTATGCATAAGAATAAAATCTTAGCAGTGAAATCAAATGTTAATGCACCTTTATCCTTTTATCGTTGGTTAAATTTACAAGTCATTATTTTTACAAGAGCAGTGCTTTTAACAGAGCGCTTTTTTTTTTTTTTTTTTTCCCCAGACCTTTTTGCTATCAAGCCACACAGCACTTTTGTTAAATATTGTATCTACACTGGCAATACATTTGGATCAAAACTTTTTATGTTGTTCATCCGAGTGCTGTAATACAGTAGATGCAAAATTGCAGACTAGAAAAAAAAAGTATGTTGCATTTACTAAAGGACAGGCAGAGAAATCTGATGAATATCAATACAGTTAAAAAAAAAGAAAGAAAAAACTGTTACAGTAGCAAAGATAAAAATTCTTTGATCTAGACCTACAATCTTCACCTTGACAAGTGAGTCTACACCTAAACAATTCGTAATATAAATCTTATATATACTGTACTAGGAATATATTCACAATGTTATAGTTGGTTTGCTGTAATATTACACTCAGAAATGTAAAATAATTTTGGCTAAATTCAAGATATTTTCACTTCCTAATATGTCAAGGCCCTTTTTGTACAAGCACACGAAAAAATACATCTTATAAAACTTGCAAATCTTGCAAATTCAAAATGAATTAAATGAAGAAATGAATTTAAAAAAAAAAACCTGGCAAAATTATCTGCCAATAGAACAAGAAATTTTTTTTAAAGAATCTTTTATTTGGTTAATTGTAATCATGTTTTAAGAACTCATAGATTCATTTAACAAGATTCAAGATAAGACTTACAGTTTCACTGCAAAAATTACATCTTAGCAAGTGAGATATTCTTGAATCTAGCTGACCTACAGAATGTATATATAATGTCTTAAAATAAGTTTACATCAAACCAAATATAAGATCATTATGCTTATTTCTAGTCAAGTGCTACTAAAATCACAAGTTGGAAATGTTTTGTTCTATTGGTAGATATTTTTGCTTCTTTTAAGAAACAAATTCCGAAAAACTAGCAAAATTCTCTACCAATATAACAAGACATTTTTCGCTTGCAACTTTAGTAACATTTGACTTAAAAGAAGCTTAATGATTTTATATTTGGATTGTTGTAAACCTATTTTAGGAAATTATAGACCATTTGCTAAGATGGTACATTTTTGCAGTGTCTTTTGGGTCTTAGTGCTTTACAGTGGTGGCCAAACGTATTGAGACAAAAGTGAAAGTCAATGTTTTAATGAGTTTCATTGTTGTTGAAAAAAATAATGATAAAAAAGAATAATGAGAATAAGGTATTTTATGCAATGAAATTGCTACACAACAATCAGTATTTAGTATGAAGTCTTTTATTCTTCCAATCCTGCTGGATCTGGGCACAGAGTCAAAAACCCGCCTGCACTACTCTGGTGCCACTCACTCAATCCATTCCTGCTTGATTGCTTTCTGAAGATCATGTACAGAAATAAATTTGAACATTCGTTTGAGAATTCCCAAGTTTTACATTTTTTAAAACTCCGGCTACAGAAAGTAAAAGTCCTACCACATATATATCCATTAACTAAACCAGCTGACTGTAATTAGCTCTTCAGCCAGATGGGCGAGAACTAATTAGTGACATCACCTTTGTTGTGCAAAGAGAGAACTATAATGCATGGCATATGTTGTCTTAATATTTTTGGCCACCACTGTACTTTTAGTATATTTTTCAATTTATTCTCTGGATTAGTAAAAAAAATAAATAAATAAACCCCAGACTTGCTTCTCACTTTATATCATTCTTTGCACCAAACCATTCCCTTTATTTTTCTTACCTCTATTGGTGGTGGTGTTAATCTTCGTTGCACAAAAATCCAAAACTAAGCCGTTTAAAAACATCTGTTAATATCAAATTATCTGATGGTGATGTAAAAATATTCATTTCTTCTTATCTTTTAAAGACAATGAGACTTGGCTATCTTACATCAGCCACATCCAGTATAAAAGTATACACTAAACAAAAGAAATGTACTTTTGTTAAATAAACAGATTGTGGGATAACTAAAATAACAGACAAAAATGACAAGCCATCTTACAATATACCCCAATCAGCCATAACATGAGCACCACACAACATTAACACATTGGCCTGGCAGTGACCAAAAGCTAGCCTGTCCAGTCCGATCCGACAGAAAAGCCAATGCAGGACAAATCCTGAATCACCAAAAAATGCTGCCGTTGAATGAAAGGCAGCAGAATTCCCAGTGTACCACAGGTCACCATGCACGGGGGGCAAGCAGGCAAAGAGACTAAGAGTGTTGACCCAGACTACAAACTTCCCAGATCTCAATCCGATCAATCACCCATGAGATGCACCAGACAGACAAGTCCAATCCATGGAGGCTTCACCCAGAAACCCATAGCACTCAAATCATCCCAGTGCCAGAGAGAACAGAACACCCTCAGAGGTCTTATGGAGTAATGAGCCGCCCTGGTGGCACAATGGGAACCAAACATTCTGCATAATGTTTTGTGTTGTAATGTTATAGCTGATCGGCATATGTCTTGGAAGGGATGTTTTAGGTTAATTAATACAAACCATGCTAAACCACTTTAAAAAGGTTAGCCCAACAGATCTCTACCAAAAGTATACTCGTAGCTCCCTAGCATTTCCTTTTCAGAGCTTAAGAAGTCTGACACAGAAGCCTTTCTTAAAAGCACGGGTGACATTAAATGAGCCGAAAGGTCAAAATGTACAACCAAAAACCAAAGGTACCTAATGTGCCAAGAGAAATCCAGGAGCACAATTCTAGTGTTTCTTCTAAGGTGACGAAGGGTCAGTGGTATCTACCACAGACATGGTACAGTAAGCATGAAACTTGTTATAACTAAAAAAGAAGCAGAGAGTTAAATAAGTCTTTTGAAATCCTGCGGTGAAGTAAAAAAAATATATTGAAAAAAAAAACAATAGCAGCGTGACTTTTATTGGCAGTAGTGGGACAGAAATAAACAGGTAGAGCGATGTGAAAGGATTATGTGTTACCACTGTTTTAAGTTGTGACTGGCAAGTACTCCAGCAGAGTCCATATATGAATGATTTTCCATATGATTTTCCACCTAGAGTTGCAGCAGGAACTACTGTAGTGTTTTGATTCGAAGATATTGTTTGAGCCATTTCAGAACATGGTGGTGAATTAAGTAAGAATAAAGTGATAATCAGAAAAATGGAGAGTGACTATCTCATCAAGCAGCAAACCAAAAACAAAAAAAAACGAGATGTGTTTGTTTCTGATAATTACTTAGACTGGCTAGAGAGGCAGAAGAATGGTTCTGCAAAATCTTGTAAACACTGTCACCAGTATTAATTCAGATGCATTGCATGGAATCCATATATCCATGGTTGCTGCCCTGGTGGCAGCCTCAAAAGATATATAATAAGCATTACAGTAGTGAGACAGTAGAAAGACAGAGCTATGGGACTCTGCTGTTGCAATTTATCCAGTTCTATCTGACACGGTGCAGCAGCTGAAAGGTGAAACAGCTATTC
This sequence comes from Clariallabes teugelsi, assembly GCA_030014215.1. Classification (NCBI taxonomy): domain Eukaryota; kingdom Metazoa; phylum Chordata; class Actinopteri; order Siluriformes; family Clariidae; genus Clariallabes; species Clariallabes teugelsi. The sequence goes on from JAQMYG010000019.1 coordinate 2,203,569, forward strand.
AGGGAGCTGAGTGGTACATATTCTCATATTCAAAAAACAAAAAAAAATACATTTCATAACTCCTGCAACAGATACATTAGAAAGACTATATGCGAGTAAGATAAATGTGTACGATATATATATATACTGTATATATATATATATATATATATATATATATATATATATATATATATTAT
>JAQMYG010000019.1:2234528-2254784 GCA_030014215.1 Clariallabes teugelsi
AGTCAGTAGGGGACGAAAGGGGCAGAGAGTGTAGAGAAACCCAGGGGAGACAGAGAGAGAGAGAGAGAGAGAGAGAGAATCATGTCTCGTGTGGAAGCGCTGGACAGGGAACATCGTTAAAAATGCATTAAACCGTTGTGAAACAGTATGTAGCTCAGATCAAAGACAAGGTGTGTGTGTGTGTGTGTGTGTGTGTGTGTGTGTGTGTGTGTGTGTGCGGGCATTTTATATATATATATATATATATATATATATATATATATATATATATATATGTGTGTGTGTGTGTGTGTGTGTGTGTGTGTGTGTGAGTGCTTTTTATATATATATATATATATATATATATATATATATATATATATATATGTATGTGTGTGTGTGTGTGTGTTTTATCTGCGTCTGAGAGACTTTATCTCCTTTATGGAATCTTCCATTTGCAGGTTCGGCGCTTTTTTTTTTTCTCTTTCACCAATTACTGCAGCTTCATCCAGAGTCTAGAACATTCCGACAATTTCCTGAGTACTTCTAATGAGCAAAGGCTTCACACTCCTTCTTCTCTGCAGACTACTCCACCATGACTAATTAGAACAGAACTAGTCGAAGCTCGGTTGTGAAATGTGTGTGAAATTTGTTCACCTAGTTTTAAAAATTTTTGTGATTTTTTTTCCTTCTTCTTTTTTTTTTTTTTTACCTTCACACTTGGGAATCAAACCGCTCCACATGACTCCGCCTTCCTCCAGCTCACACACGATGGTGTCCGAGCCTTGAGTCTTTATGAAGCCTTCATCACACACCACCGATACGGAGCTGCCGAGCTGGAAATTATTCCCAAAGCGCTTGGCGTTCATGGGCACGCCAGGGTCGGGGCATTCGTTGTGTCCGAACGCTGCATGAACGAGCAAAGGACGGAACAGTGTTATAGCTGTATTGTAAGTTATTTATACTGTAGAATATTCTTTAATTAAAACTCAGCATTAAAAGAAATCGAAGAAGCAAAAAACTATGGAATGCCAAACTGAAGTAATATGAAATACATTTATATAACTAGTACATTAAATATTATTATTAGATTATTACATTTAAAAAATACTTTTAATACAGTTTGACGAATCAAAACAAGGCCCTAAAGTGTAAACTTTGTCCTTTGAGCATGAGATGTTCAATAAAAACCCACAGCACCCTCTGCTTTACTGTCATTGTGTTTTCTCATTTACTTAAGTGTTTGTTAATTTTGCTTGTGTGTTTTGAATTTGCTGTTTTTGTTTGATGTTTTGATGTTTTGTTCTCGCTTTTGCTTTAATGTTTTTGCTTTTGTAGTTGTTTTCAAATTTTCTTTAGTGTTTTTGCTTTTCTTTAGTGTTTTGAATTTGCTTTATGTTTTCACTTTTGAAATTGCCGTTAATGTTTGAATTTGCCGTTGTGTTTTTCAAATTCACTGTCGTGTTTTAAATTTGTTGTTGTTTTCAAATTTGCTTGTGTTCTAAATTTGCTTTATTTTTTTTTAGGGTTTCTTTTCGTTTTGCTTCAATGTTTTGCATTTGCTGTTGTTTTCGCTTTTGCTGTTATATTTTGCTGTTTAGTGTTTCACTTTTGCTGATGTGGTTTTGAACTTGCTCTGTTTTCTTTTTCTTTTGTATTTCATGTTTTGCACTTTGCAGCTACTAAAGCATACATTATGAAAAATGAAATAAACATAAAATACAAATTAAATACAATATAATAGCAAGTGCTATTTTTTAGGTGATAAAACATTATTTACAACACTATACCTGTTTACTAAGGCTTTTAACTAGTAGTTTTTTTTATATAAATTTTTTGTCAATCATACCATTTTATATAAGCACTTTGACTTTGCCTCCACATGAAAAGTGCTATAGAAATAAAATGTATTATTATTATTATTATTATTATTATTATTATTATTATAGTCATATGCTGTAAGTACGTCTTATTGTTGCAAACATTTGTTATTTTATGTTATTTCTATATAGATATAGCTATATACTGTAGGTAGATATATTGAGGATTCTGGTCAAAAAGTATCTGGCATCCTCAGAAACTTGATCTTTTTTTTTTCTCTCTAACAAGAAATTGCATACTCTGAATGGAGAGCCCAGAAAATCAGAGTGAGTTTGTGCGTAATCCACAACGAAGCCCTTACTTTATCTTATACCATTTATGTTAAATTACAATTTATGTTATACGTTAAATTACATTTTGTAGCTAGCACACTGAAATGTCGACTTTACCAGTAACGCATTTATGATTTGAAACAAATGATAAAATCAAACATTTATTATGAGAAATTATAATTCCTAAGTGTTTTTTGCAGTCTGCCTGTCTTTGTGCCAATTTCTTTTTCCATCCCTGTTTAAGCTCTCTATTTAACGCCGTACTGTACGTTTGAGAAATACTCAGCAGGATTAAATGAAATGACATATAGGATTAAGCTGATTATGCCAGAGTGGCACATGCCCAAATATACACTCAAAAATAGCTCAAGAAAAATAAAAATATATTTATTTAGGTTCTGCTCAGTGAATATATTAAATAAAAGAACTTTATAGCATGAAGTGATGGTACAGCTGTACTCACTGCTATAGGAGATGTTGAAGCCCCGGCCGGACATGGAGTGATCGGCCTGGAACTCCAGCTGCAGGATGTTGGAGTTGCTGGTGAGGTGTGACGGCACCTCGGCGCCCGTGAAACGACCCAGCAACTCGCCGTCCCGCACCGTCAGGAAGTCGTAAGGTGGCTCCAGGTCGAAGTCGTTGAAGGCCAGCTGAATGCGGCTTCCCGGCTCGGCGATGATCAGCCAGACGCAGTTCAAATTGTTGCCGTAGCCTTCTGGGTAATCCGGGGAGAGGACAGTCCCTGAGGCGGCCGTGAAGTTGGACAGGCATGGGACTGAAGGAGAGGGATGAATCAGGGAGGAAGAAGTATAACGTAAGATTTGAAAAAAGAAAAACTTCAGACAGATTAGATCTCTTAAGCCCTTAGGAAGAGAAGGAAGAGTACTGTGAAGTGAAATGACTCAATCTGGGTCTGCTTGGGCTTGTTAATAGTTTTTAATTTATTATTTACAATTTTTTTGTCTGTCCCTTATTTTATGCACTTTATAATTTTCTTTTGCCTGTCTTAACCAGGACATTCTTTAGCAAGAACTTTTTATGTCCAGTATGGCAACAAACCCCCCCCCCCATCCCCCTGCCAAAAATAAAATAAAAAAAAAAAAATACAGCATGATACAATTCATAAAGCAATTATTTAGTAATTGACAATTAAATATAAAATTTTGCATTACACTTTCAATGTAGTGATGAACCATTAACCAGTTGATGATACCACAAAGGGCTGCATGATTTAATAAAAAAAAAACACATTAAGATTATTTTGTCACATATTGCGATAAACTATAATTTAATATTTACCTATTAAATGCACCATTTTGTATTCAGACGTATTTATCAAGGCTTACAGCAAATGCTGGCACAAATGATCTCATTAAGGGGATGTTTCTCAATATTTATTCATCACTAAGAATCATTATTAAAAAATATATTTTAAAAAAATTAAATTGCTAAACAACTCAGTTAACATGCCAGTTAATTTATACATTTGATTTCATGCTTGATCTCTAATTATTGCCTTGACTTCAGTTGTTGTTGTCTTCTAAATTGATGCAGAAATCCGAACCGCTGCTGTTTGTTCTGTAGATCAATGATGAAATGTGCTCCGTTTTATTCAATTCAAATTCAAATCTGAAACATACTGAACTCAATAGAAAAAGCACAGCTCTTCATGAAATCTTCCGACTCTTTCCTTTCCCGCTCTACCTCTACAAGCACATCGTGTTTTAGGAATGAAATGCTGCTACTGTGCGAGAGCAAGTGGGGAATCGTTTGTTGTGTCTGAGATGGAGCTGAGTTCTTATCTCGTTAGTCTGCTGCTCTGTCTCGTTTATCCAGAAACTACACAAGTGTGTCACAAGTCATGCCTTAACATTAACATGTTATACATCACTTTCACATCACTGAGGTGCTCGCATAAACTGTTCTTTAAATCAAATGCGTGATGACCAATTCTGTTTTTGTTTTGTTTATATATATATATATATATATATATTTTATTATTTTTTTTAATGAAAATAAAATCCTTGCTTTGATCCAGACTTAATTTCGGACCCTACTGAAGCAGGGTCTGTCTAAAAATACTTGACTCTTATTAATCTAACAAATGCTGCATGATACAGAAATGTGTACTATTGTAAATACAATATTGTGCAAAAGTATTGACCCCATTTTATTTCTTTATATTTTGCTTCCAAAGAGCCACTTTGGACTTTCTTTTTTCTTTTTCAATGTAGTCATGAGGAATAGTTTTCCAGGCTTGTACCTGAGCAGTTCCAGAGGAATGTTTTTTGTTTGTTACACCACACAGTGACCTATTAACCTTTCAAGGATAAAAAAGCATCTCACTTAATGCATAAATCAGTGAGAAACAGGCGCAGATGATGACAGATGATCAGGCCGGGGATTAGTATATTGTCGATTTGCACATTTATTACACAATCCTGCATTATGTTTATCAGTATTTAACTCCCAATAAAAACAAAATGTTCTGTTACAGGTCAATCCCTTATACAAATCCTGAAGATTTCCTGTAAAAAACATTCACTAATAATGCATCCATTATATCTATAATGTAGTGGGCGGCACTTACAAATACAGATGGGGATGTTGGCTGACCACTGATTGTTATTCTGGCAGGAAATGGTTCTTTCTCCGATGAGCTCGAATCCGAACTGACATTCGAAGCGCAGCACGTCGCCGTTGGAGAAACCCGCTCCCTCGCGGAAGCCGTACAAAGGGATGCCGGGGTCGCCGCAGCTCTCCTTGTCGATTTCTGTCATGATAAATCATAGGCATGTGAGTCTACAGTATGAGTATGACTTTTACAGTGATTTAAAACGCGGCTGACGATAAGCACAAACCTTTGTAGTTGATTTTGAAGCCGATGGAGCCGACGCTCTCGTCCGACTGCAGATGGAGCCACATCTGATGGGTCATGCTGACAATCAGGTCGGGCACGAAGCTGCCAGTCAAGCTACACAAACAGACAGCAGGAGAGTTTGAAAAGTTTCTTTCAGGAAGATGATCACAAGGTAGAAATACAAATGGAATACAATACAAGAATTGAACAAAGTCTTCCACTGGAGGGAGAAAAATATATATTTTCATGTCATCCTATGAGTATTGACAGTGGCTGTTTTATCACTGGCATTAGGGCGATGGTTATACATAGGCAATTATTTGAAGTGCGCTTTATGTACATCTGCTTTGGCAGGACGCGGGCTTTTGTCCTTGCGGGACAGAAAAAAATTGGTGCGAACACGATTCTGGCTTGGCAAGCCACCAAAAAACAAAGCGTTGAGATACACAGCTGCATTGTGGGATACTTACATCCTACACCATAGTTCTGTTGAATCCATTATTCTGATTGGTTGGGAGGTAGGCATTACTTTTACTATAACAGCATGTCTGACAGTGCTGCAGCTACAAACCACAGGTTTATATTAATGCCCTTGTACATTATATACATTATTGCTACTATATTTACCATTAATAGAAATAAATATGGCCGTTCATGTGTGAATGACAATCCCATGTTCCAACTCTAGGTTTGACTTAAACACTCCTCATTGATTGAAGCATTAATTATATATTATATATAATAATAATAATAATAATAATAATAATAATATAATAATTGTTTTTTATATTATATAAAATATATTATTATATATAAATTATTAATTATAATGGATACTATATTTATTAATTATAAGATAACAATAATAAAAATATTAGGACAATTATATTAAATATACAGTAACTCATTATTTTTAATTTCTAAGAATATCGATGCATAGGTAAGAAATTCCTAGGTGCTTATAGTGACAGAATTTAAATTAGTACATATAAAAAAAATCAATATGGAAATAAAATATACAGTTAGGTTTTTCACATTTAAAATGTAATGTTAACTCCATTTGTTAATGACTGAATCTGTAATTAAATTATTTAATAGAAGAAATCTAGAACATAAAGTTTCTAAATAAAACATGTATATATTTTCATTTGAGAAAGAAATTCAAAGATTAACCCTGAATCAGGTAAAGAACCACATTTGGTAACTTGCGAGGGCCTCGCAAAAAACATCTTTGTAGAAAACAAGCATGTTTGTAATTTTGTACTTGTTTATATTTAATTCAATGTGCCTTTTTAACTGCCTGTTATTTATTTATATATACTATTTTGGGGGAAATTATTACATTAGACGTGTTTGGAACTATGGATGGTAACTTCACTGACCTTGCATTGCAACACAAAAATGACACCAATGAAATTTTTATGAAGTCTTGAAATCTTTAAAAACAGTTAAGAACAATGTCTGGGAAAAGGTGTTGACATTTTAACTTTCCAAGTATTTTAATTATTGCCCTATAAAGGGTTTATGTATATGGATCATTTTATTAACTTTGTAATACTTGGATATCTTGGATTCTTAGTTTTATATAAAACTTTTTTTAACGTTGCAAATTGGTAAAATAAAAAGAATTAAAAAATTAAAAATTAGATAAAATATAAAAAAAAATAGACAAAATAAAGCAACAAATAGCATATTTACAACGAAACAGAATATTTAATCTTATATATATATATATATATAAGGGTTATATGGAAAACCCCTCTATTGTCAAAGTTTTCACAAACTTAACTGTAACTTTATTTATTTATATATTTTTCCAGCAAAGGAACATCTTTAGGTTAAAGCAGTTTATGCGTACAAATGCACATACAGTACACTAAAGAAAATATTACCTTGGGAACATGATTCTTTTATAACATTAGGTAACTCTAAATGAACAAAATGTATGTTTTAGCCTTTATTTCATATGAATATGTAATCATAGGCAAATTGGTGCAGTATGAGGAATAAAACACTGGCCAGACGTGCAGTTAGAAGACAAAAGACAATAAAAATACTGCCTGTAATATTTTTTGTTATAATTCTTTTGTAGTAATAATTTGATTGGCAGCTCAAAAGAGTCAGCAATATTTCTCTATAAATCAGAGAGAGTACAGTTAGTCCTTACACTTGAATGATGGTTCTGGAGTCTCCGACCTCTCCTGCGTCTCCTATCGTAAGCGTGTCATATCCCAGCTCCAAGTCGAACTCCTCAAAGTTAATCTGGATCACCTGGAACAGGCGGGGAACAGGTCTTATAACGTTTTCCTGTAAAAATGACCTCTCGTATCGATCGCGTAATCCTGAAGACTTTCATAATATATATAGGCTTTTCCACGGTTCAAGTCCAGTGAGCTATAACTGCCAAATAAAAATGACTGCCACATACCATAAGCATGATAATAAGACCTGGCAATTTGGTGGAACATGTGTAGTCAAGTAATTGTACATGTGCTATAATTAAAAGTCCATCAAACGCAGCACTGCAAGATTTTTAAACAATCGTCCTTGACATGAATTTCATACGCACACACTAATGCCAAGAACATGCATGCCAAATCCGCAACCGCGCTAATCCAGCACAAACACACGTGCTATATGCGCTTAAAATCTCTTCACGGCGCTAATGATGTCACAACGCACTCGTTCCGCCTGTGGCCTTCGTATTATGAACGCTTGAGAAGTGCAATAAAACTTAAACTCGGCAATTCCATCTGTCTAAGATAAATGAGGCAATATCGCCTCTCTGTGTCATTTAGGACCCATTTGCATCATACAGCACCACAGGGACGCAGATTTAGCAGCGATTGAATATACAACTCGGCTATTTGGAAATGGTTAATGACGTGAGGCGAGAGATCAAAAATGTGGGCACAGGTACACAGCGAGTCTGAGAAATGGGCTTTGGTGATGAATGTTTAGGAGAAAGTGTTGATTCATAGAAAAAAAGAACTGTATAAGCAGACTTACATAAGGAAAAAAACGCTAAATAAGGGTTGGATGTAAATTGTATACGTTCTAAAGGTGAATTATGGATTCTGACTGGTCAGGACTGGGTGATCGACTCATGTTCGACAGCAGTAATGAAAAATGTTTCTGCTTTTTCGAGATGGACAGAACCATACAGTACATGGGAAGCGGTAGCTCGGAGGGTTAAGGCACTGATTATTGATTGGAAGGTTGGCGGTTTCAGCCCCAGCTCCAAAAGGTTGCCATTGTTGGGCCCTTGAGCAAGGCCCTTGACCCTGTATGCTCCAGGAGCATGATATCATGGCTGACTCTGTGCTCTGATCACAGCTACAGAAGAAAGAATTTCACTGAGCTTTAACAGGCTTAACTTACCTTAACTACATGCTGTCTACTATACCTAATTCACAAAATTACTGTGTAACCAGATAAACTATATGTTTTCCTTCATTTACTCATCCTGCCTGAAATACGCATAAATAATGATTTGAAATAACTGAACAAAATGCATATATGTCTTATAATTGGTAAAAAAAAACAAAAAAAAACAGTCTAATCTATGATTGATTAGAAAACCTAATGGCCGGACTTCTGAAATCGTAGTGTTTTTAGCACAGGTTAGCACAATATTTTTGTTAATTGTTACATTTAAGGCCAGTCTAAACCGCATTTATGTTTTATTAGGTTATTTTTAAATAATGCAGATGATTATTAAAGTATGCTGGCCGTTCAAGTCAAACCAGGACTGTTGATTGTGCAGAATAACAGAACACATACTGATGAGAGTAAAAACTTTACTTCCAAGCAACCAAGGTTAAAACTTTTCTCAGTACACCGGAGCCATGATTAGACTACCTTTCTGATTAACGTCTGAAACGCCGGCCTCCCAGGAACCCCTTTAATTTCCCAACCATGTGGAAATGGCTTGAAGTGAGGTCAGGACTGTAATGGGGATGTGGCAATAACTCCTTCATTTATGAAAATATACATTTCATCACAAATCCCAGTTTGACTCGAACGGCCTTCGTAAAGAGAAGAACCACTGTAAAAGTTCGTGCAAAGTTAAGAAATCCCACCTTCTGCTTTTTGATTCGTTAAACTGAACTCATCTACGATGATTCCTGCTTCCTGTTGATAATGAAGGTTATTTTGCATCTAAGGTTAAACCATTATCTAGCGATTGAATAATGACCTGGAAGTTTTGCTCCATTATTCATCGCTGTAAGTCGGGTGAAGTGACACCATGAACTTTCTCTATATTAGAAAAAACCCTCATGAACAAAGAACCATCAAGTCAGTAAGTGTACAGCTGGCGCATAATTACCCACAAAGCACGCACATCATATATCAACTCAAAGTCAGTGTCCTTCAGGGAGTGTGTGTTTGTGTGTGCGCGCTTGAGGTGAGGCGAATGCAGATAAAGTAAGTGTCTTACCTTGTTTGGGTTACTGGCGGTAATTATCCAGACACACTGCGAGTTGCTTTCATACTGGATGGGAAAATTGGGAGAAGTAAAAGTGCCAGATGGACCGTACAGGTTTGACCCGCACGTTTTCACTAAAAAGAAAGAAAGAAAAAACAACAACAACAAAAAAAAAACATTAACACACAAGGATGAGAGAGAGTTTTTTTTTTTTTTGGCAGGACCGTACATGCGTATTAAGGGCGCGCGGTTGTAATAGGTTATTGCAGATCCGAGGATCACATATGGCACGGTTTTGCTAAAAATCAATGAAGGGAAAATGTCATGAGAAAGATAACAAGGCTTGGGTCGCGGCCGAGCATATCATTAAGTGCACTGGATAAAAATATCTCATCCGTATATGAGGCTGGAATACTATGTGTAATAAATGTGTTTTTGTCTAAACAGATTATCTCTGCGTTCTGCCCACATGTTGTTGTATAACACACTGGAACACAGCAGGTCACTTTTCTTTGTTCTTCTTGTTTTTGAAGCACTGGGCTGATTAAAATGGAGTCAGATTCAACCAACCAAAGTCAAATGTCACATGACATAACACTTTATAACACCCGGCATAAGCCTGCACTACAGATATACACGAACGTCTTGCACACTATATGTTGTGTATATAAAACGTAAGAACTGTTCATAAGAACATTGTAGTGTACGCAGTAATGCTGAAACGTGCTACAGCAAAGGCAACATACTGCAAATGAAAAATGCATGATTAATAATATTATTAAGTAATATTATAACATGTATATATTATAACATGCTTCATAAAACATTATGTATGTAAATGTAATATACAGTACTGTGTAAAGAGGAGGCATAAACTTTGCATTTGCATCCATTACACTTACTGTAATAAAGCACGTCTTCATAATGCGAGGTTACATAACGCATTATAATAAACTTTCAGTGCTGTAGTGCTGTAATGCATTCTAAATGAATTGTAATGCATGCAATCAGTCGACATTACAATTGTTACTAATAGTCTGAATAGTGTGTTTATTATGCTTCATAATGTATTTTCTATATTGGGATCATATAAGGAATCACTGCACACACATGTACACTGTGCAAAAGTATTATCTTCAGTATATACATATCTATCATGTCTGTATTATTACTGTATGTACAAAACTCTTCACTTTTCCAAACACATCTTAAAACTTAAAAAATTAATTACATTACAAGAAGCAACATATTGCATGACAGACCACTTTTCAGATGGAAACAACAAAACAACAAAAACTCTAATGTAGCCTCCTGAAAACAGAAAGTCACCAAGCTACCAGAAGAACTCGCATTCTCCAGCATGCTCAGTAAAACCTAACAGCTGTTTTGCTTAGAGTGCTGTGCAAAAGCCTTGGGAATATATTTTTAAAAAAAGGCATAAGAAAATATGTTTTCAATCAATCCATCAATTAATCAATCAATTAACATTAATTTACTGTATATAGCACCTTATAGCAAACTAAGTTGAACCAAAGTGCTTCATAGCGTTAAAATAAATGACGATAAAATGGCAATATGATAGCAATAAAATATACAAAACCAAACAAAACCGTGTTATATTCATTCTGCAAAAAAGCAAATCATCTCATTGTTTGTACCTTGACCGAGGGACCTCTAGTAGGATTTGCTCAGCAAAACATGAAGCTCTACTTTATTGGTAAAAGCTTACTCATGTAAGAAGGTGCCAGACCAATAATTGCACTAAAAACAAATATCAAAAGTTTTTAAACTGAACCTGGAAATGTACCGGAGGCCAGTGGAAGGACTACAGGATTGGTGTGATGTGATCATGTTTACGATTATTAATCAGCGTACAATCCGCAGCATTATTGCAGGCGATACAGAAGAGCTTGAGTGACTCCAACATGCAGTACAGAGCGTTGCAATAGTCCAGCCGCAAACTAATAAAACATTCTCATTTAAAAGAAAGTGTAATAAAATAAAACCAGGTAATATTTGGTGTGACTTGAAAATACTTGAATGCTTGAAAATAATCAGTAGCGTTAGATATTGTAGAGATTTGTGCAGTTTTATAAGGAAAACAGCTGTTAGGTTTTACTGAGCATGCTGGACAATATGTTTCGTGGTACACAGGATAGTTTTAAATGAGATGGAACAAGGTCTTTTTCTCTACCCCTCACCTTTACACACGGGTGGATGGTCGCTCCATGCGGCAAGCACTTCCGCCACCCTCTGGCAGGTGATGCTCTTCGAGCCCTGGAGCACGTGATCGCCGTCACACGTGAACCCGACCGTGGCGCCGATGCTTCCATTTCAGAGCAATCATGAAGACAAGAAACCGAGAGGACAAACAATTATTCAGGGTTCAGCAATTCACTCCTGGTCTGTAAAAAGCATGCAAACTACTGTAGGTTTACCTGAAATCGTCGCCCATGCGCCTGCCGTTCTCCGGCTCCCCGGGGTCTGAGCAGTCATTGGACACTTGCTTCACACCGCCTTCGTTCACTGCGGGAGGAGAAAGGAGGCTGTAAGGCAGGCTTTGCTGCAAACCATTATTGTCCACTATTTCTTCTCTTTTTTCTCTCTCCCTCTCTTGAAGTTAAAAAAAGAAAAACAGACAAACAAGACAATAAAAAAAACAAAAAAAAGCACAGCTTGTCATGTTACCAAGGCTTGTCATGAGCATGGATTTAAAGTTACAGCTTTTCTTATGACTTTTCCAAAGCATGGACAATATTAACATTTACACAAAAAGGGGTTGTTCTACAGAATACACACCATCATAGTGCATTAATATTAATCAACTTGTGGTTTTAGCTTCAGCCAGGGTTACAGTTTGAATCTGACCAATCGGGATCGAGAGCCGGTATAAAGCCAGACACTGAAGACGGATGCACTGATTCGTCTGAGTGAATCTGACGTCCTACTTTTGTTTAAAGTCACCATAAACTCGAACCATTTTTCATGAGAATGACAAGACTTTGCACACGCAGCGACAGGAGGCCCGCCTTAAGTGCTGTCAGAGCAGTAGTTGATGTCGAAGTGGTAAATTAAGAAGCCTGCTGATTAACGCAGGGGTGTTTGCTGGTGTACCGGGACGCTGAAAGAGCCGATGTGGAGGCAAATAATTCCCTCATAATTCATCATTCAGAGTGTACGAGGCAGCCACTGTGAAATAGAGGGTAATAAAAACCTCTATCCTATTGTAATTAAGTAGCTGAAGTGGTACAATGCAGGGCTGAGATACATCGATGGGTTCAATACTTTATTATAATGGTGCCACGCCCGCTCAGACTGGCAAAGAAATGAGAACTGTGGCTCGATAATGAGGTCGAAAAGAAGTAAATATTCATCCCTAGGTTAATAAATGACGTATACTTTGTTTGTTGAGACAGAATTATTTCGTTTTGTAGTCAATGTAGGGAGATTTCTCACAAATAACAAATATATAAAGTCAAATTTGTAAAGACTTTCTTTCTCCTTTGCATCAGTGAATGCGTTAAGAAACTGGCAAAAGAAGTCATAGATACTGTATAAACCCCAAATCATTCAAATCTCAAAGAAGTTGTGTACGGAATCTACAATCACTGACCACTTCATCAGGTCCACTTTGCTTAGAATGAATTGGACCGCTTTTGTCACCAAAACTGCCTTAATTCTCCAAGGCATAGATTCAACAAGGTGCTGGAAACATTCCTTCGAGATTTTGGTCCATATTGATGAGTTGTTGCAGATTTGTCAGCTGCACGTCTACAATGCAACTCTCTCATTCCACCATATCCCGAAGCTGATCTAATGAATGAACATCTGGTTACTGTGGAGGACGTGTGAGCGTTGAAGAACCCAGTTGGAGATTTCATGATTTTAGCTTTGCGACATGGTGCATTATCCATTTGGAAGTAGATCGGATCAGATGATGGTGGACAAAAAGTAATGGAACTGGTCAGCAACAATACTCAGGTATTAAAGCCCTGATCCAAGTGAAACTACAGTTTTCATTCTGACCCTCCCATCCAAATGGAAATCGAGACTCATCAGAACAGGCAACAATAATTTTCTATTGTCTAATTTTGGTGAGCCCATGCGAACTGTAGCCTCAGTTTCCGCTTAACAGGAGCGGCACCCGCCGTGATCTTCTGCTGCTGTAGAACATCTGTTTCGAGGTTTGACGTGTTGTTGTGCGTTCAGAGATGCTTTTCAGCACACTTCGGTCGTAACAAGATGTTATTTGAGTTAGTGTTGACCATTCTCTGATGTCTCTGACCTCTGACATCATCAAGGCATTTTCACTCAGAGAACTGCCCCTCACTGGATGCTTTCTCTTTTGCAGACCATTCTCTGTAAACCCTAGAGATGGTTGTGAGTGAAAATCTCAGTAGGTCAGCAGTTTCGGAAATACCGTAGCCACACCAGTCTGTCTGGCACCAACAACCAAGTTACGGTGAACGTCACTTAATACACCTTTCTTGCTCGGTTTGGACTTCAGCAGATCGTCTCGACCATGTCTACATGCCTAAATGCACTGATTTGTTAAAGGGAAGTTAAATTAATGATGTGGCCGGTAATACGGTATACGTAAAATAAGCCAAAGAAGATATATTCAGAATTCCCAGGTATAAAAGTGTTCAAACAAAACAAGAACATTTTTTTTCAGGTTTTTATTTAAATAATCTATTTTTCCACAGTTAAACATTTGATTCTTGCTTTAAACCAAGCATGGCATTCGAGGTAACGTTCAAACTAATTAGGCTATGCTAATGCAAGCTTGCTGGCAGTCAATAGCAAGAGCAATTAGCAAGTTAGCAAATGTTTCGTTCGAACAAACTTTAAATAGACTTATGGTTCATATCCTCTTGCAGACTCCACATGACTGTCTTACTTCTCTTCTTTTCTCTCGGAATAATTGAGATGCGACACGGGGGCTGGCAGATCGGCAATGACATCGCCGCATTACAGGAATATAAATGGGAGACAACGGAGGCAGCAGATATTGTATTTTTCCCTAGTGTTTGGTTTGGAGTAAGGAAAGTACTCAGTCTGATGCTAATTCTACAGCAGCAAGTTAATTCATCAGGTTTTATTTCGCTTCAAAATGACAAATCAAATAGATTTATGTTCCAACCCTGACTTCCCTCTGGCACATCGAGCTTGATGTTTTAACTTCTATAAAACTTTCTTTTAACAAAAAAGTATCGAAACAAGCAAGTACAATCAAATTATTCTGAAATTAACAAAGTGTTGAACAGAGGCAATTTCTCAAGTTGAGATTTTATTAACAAAGACAGACAAGACGTAATATTCCACAGTCATACCCTGGCATAAACAGGATTCGAAGCTTAAGTCACTTTGTACTGTATATTATGTTATTTGTCATCACCGGTGCAGAAATCTTCATATAATAGTCTTTCGAGCTGAAAGAAGAAAGCCGCTTCGAGCGACACAATTTTAAAGGCAATTTAAAGGAGCTATTAGTTATAAAGTGCTGCTTTTAAAAGGCGCGGAGTAGAGTGCATGTGTCATCTTTAAAGGCCTCAATCCGAGATGTCAGCCCTGATCCTTCGGAGCGTCATTAACAAATCAAAAGTCAGCTCTGAATCCATTTCACTCCAGCTGATGGCTTCAGTATTTCCTCGAAACGTTTCCGAAATGCCGAGCGAGGCAATGACTAAGCAGTGGCATTTTCATTGAGCCCAAACAGAAACGAGAAAGAGGAGGAGTAGATGAGCGAGTGCACTATCTAACGAGTGCGAATGTTGTTGGTTCACTGAGAGTCGTGGATCGTTCTCTGTTCGTTTATGACCATAAATTACAATAACGGCGTGATATTGAGCTTCAAAGTGCTCCAGGTTTACGTTTCTGTCTACATCAAATGTCAACATCGCATTCAAGCCTAATTGTTTGTAGGTAAAATTCTATTTCCTCCTGTAATGGAATTTTTTGAATAATGTGAAAAATTCTATCCATAATGATAAGATGAGATGATCGAGAGTGCAGTCTTATGCAGTAGGCTGCTGATTATTCAGTTTGGAAGTCATACTGTTAAATAGAAATTAATTCCCACTGATTAATGTCATAATTTTAAAACGGGAAATTTGTGTTGCAATATATTAGCAATATACTAGAGTGCTAGGCTAGACTCATTATATTTTTATGTAACGCTTTTATTATAATTATAATACGCTGCCTGGTCATTTCGGTAATGTCAAATTGTTGGCCTCCATCAAGCAAAAAAAAATTAAACATTAAAAATGACTGGAATAGGGGTTAAGAATCGTCTTTAATAATAAACATATTATTAAAACCAGTGCGTTTGGCCTTTAGTGAGCTGTAAAATAGAGGTCAATGCAAAAATAAATAAATAAATAAATGATCATGAAACTGAACCGATATTGCACTTTGGCCGTCATTAAGGATTTTGTCCAGAATGTCCAGTAGGGTCTGGAATATCCTGTATATTATTCACAAACCAACTTTATATACAGTATATAGTGTTGCTGCAGCACACCGGAAGGATGCCCCGCCCCTTTTTTCCCCAATAAAGGAGAAAGAACATATAAGAACATACTGATTATATTATAATGAATGTACAAACAGAAATGGGAAAAAATGTGGACACCCAAAACACAACCTAATAAACCATCAAACTACTTAAAATGCACCTCACAGAACCCAAGGACAACCAACAACAAGAAAAAAATCATTAATATAATAAGCTCACCGGTGGTGTTTAGTTGAAAATCTTTTTTTTTTTTTTTGATCATACAGATCAGACTTTCTTTGACTTTTGCCCAACATTATTTCCTTTTAAAACTATTAAGATACAATAATAACAGATCATTTCAGTTCCCACTGACTAATATTTTCACCCTGAACAGATCCAGACACGACTTTCTACTACAAGAACAAATTAAATCCTGTATCATTAGCTTAGTTGATTCAATAGGTGGTGTATTTACAGCAAGCTCTCAGAGCAGCACCGCCATCAGGGACTAAAATGTCATGGATAAAGGGTTTGGCTTATAGGAAATGTTCCTGACTGGAAACAACAAACTTGGCAAGTCATGTTCTGTTATACTGCATTGCACTGGTTTCTTTTCCCGGTGGTCTTGTACCGTGTCGTACAGTAATACTGTAGTCTGCTCGCGGCCGCTGGGCCTCAGCTCTTACTTGTTACATGTACTGTACTGTATTGTTGAACGTTTGTAGACAAATACGGGCTGTTAAAGTGTCTAAGTACAGTATGAGCTAGACTGCTTTAGGAGGTCGACCTGACGTTGTAAAGAAACACATATAAATACATGAGAGTCATGAGAAAGTCGGGCTTACTTATAGCAAATTTGCTTGTGTTGTCTTTCCCAGGCAGCAGCTTCACCCCTCTTGATTTGAAGTCTCCAGACCGTTTCACTGTTCAGAGAGAGAGAGAGAGAGAAAAGAAAGAAAATTGGACAAGGCAGGTCTCCCAGAGAATAGCTACAATACAAAGATCAATCTTCTCCAGCTGCAATTGTTGCAAGGCTGAGAAAATATGAGTGAAATGAAATGGTTGTACGGGGACAGAGACATCCTCCTTTTGAGACGTGGAGACCAGCGTGTTACAGGGCTAACAATCTTTCTTTCTGGAGCCGGGGGATTTCGTCGTCTCAATTTCACTCGTACAGTGATCTGAACCTGATGCAGTATCACTGAGAAATCAAGGATAAGGGAATAGACAGATATGATTCGCTATAGCGCCGAGTCATGTGACCAGACCTTAAATGTCCTCATGGAAGAAAAGATGCGTTCGTTGTATTAGTGTTAGCTAATTTGTATTTGCCTTATTAAAGACTTTACGACATTCTTAAAGACATGATTAAATAACTGCGACTGACTCATTTCCGTAAGACAGACACACTGCAAGTAATTATTGCAGTAATTCCCGCATAATGGTGTTTCTGTTATCATCATGTCTGTTACACGCAAAAAAAAAAAAAACACACAATTAAGTGCTGATAGTTCATTAAGTAAGCATTTCCTTCCAGGGACTCTATTTAGCTATGAATATTGAATATGAATTTATCATTTACAAAAATACAAACTGTTTAATATTGCTAAGTAATAAATAAGAAACAATAGGGTAGGATGAATATTGTCCAATTTTTATATATCCCACACATCGGGCTACTGTATGAATACTTCCCACCCAGGAGATACATCCGTCGTTTCTGGTCGGGTTGCTTGATGAGCACCTGTCATTCACACACTACGGGCAATTTGGGAACGCCAATTAGTTGCATGCCTTTGAACTGTGGGAGGAAACCAAGGAACCCGGAGGAAACCGGCTAAGCATGGAGAGAACATTTAAACACCATGCACACAGACCTGATGAGAATCGAACCCCGACCCTGGAGGTGCATGACAACAGTGCTAACCATCTCACTCACTCACTCATCTTCTATACCGCTTTATCCTGTATTCAGAATCACGAGGACCTGGAGCCTAGCCAAGGAGGCTAAGGGCACAAGGCGGGGTATACCCTGGACAGGGTGCCTATCCATCGCAGGGCACACACACATACTACGGGCAATTTATGAACGCCAATTAGCCTAACCTGCATATCTTTGGACTGTGGGAGGAAACCGGAGTCCCAGGAGGAAACCCACCAAGCACGTGGAGAACATGCAAACTCCATGCACAGAGAGATGGAAATCGAGCCTGGCCCGGTTTACACACTTTATTGCCAAAAGTATTTGCTCGCTTGCCTTGAACTTGAGTAACATCCAATTCTTAATCCATAGGGTTTAATATGATGTTGGCCCTTTGCAGCTATAACAACTTCAACTCTTCTGGGAAGGCTTTCCACAAGGTTCAGGAGTGTGTTTATGGGAATTTTTGACCGTGCTTCCAGAAGTGCATGTATGAGGTCAGACACTGATATGGGACAAGAAGAATACTTTTGGCAATATAGTGTATATACTCTATACAGTGTGTTTGTGTGTATATATACCGTGTATAGATATTTCTATATGGCAAAAAGCTTACACCCCATATGTGCTTACGGAACATTCCAATTCCAGTTTTTGTTCCTCACTATCCCAAGGCTCTCCACCTTCCACTAGATATTCGGAGTGTGACTATGTGAATTTGTGTTCATTCAGCTACAAGAGCGTTACTAAGATCAGGCAGTGATGTTGAGTGAAAGTTCCAGTTCATCCCAGCCGTGACGGTCCTGTGGGGTTGAGTTCAATCAGGGCTTTGTGCAAGAACATTCAAGTTTTTCCACTTCAACTTTAACAAAAAATTTCTTCATGGAGCTGGCTTCCTGAATCTCATGGGAGCATGGTGTGCATGCTAGATAAGGGTTTTGGGTTCTTATACTGTAGGTGCAGGGAAGTAAAACTGTATGTGGTTTGGGGGAATATGAGTGTGATGGTCAGGGGTGCGCATACTGTACTTTTGTATGTTCTGTACATATAGTACAGTACAGTACTGTACATGCATATATGTACAGTATGCGTACATTTTGTCTATTACCAGTATATTTTCTTTTAAAGCTCTGCGCAGCTACAAAACAAGCCAGTGAGCTACTGTAAGAGATACTATTCTAGAAACATTTCCGAACAGTGTGTTGAAAAACAATCAGGTATCGATTTTTGGTCAAGAGTTATAGGGGCAGACTAGGTACAAGACAAAAAAACAACAGAGTTTACCTTGATACTGAGCAGTAAAGCCTTTGTGTCTGTGACTATTATCTGTGACAAAATGGAGCCGGAGCCAGTTCTTGTTGCTGACGATCGGAACCGGAATATTTGTCCCGGACAACCTGCGGAGATAAAAACAACCAAAAAGAAAAAAGGTACTATACATTAGTATACTGCTATACTGTGTTGCCTAAGAAAGTATGTGTAGGAAGAAAAGTTTGAGTCACAGAAAAGATTTCAGCCACAAAGTAAAAAGAAATAAATAAGTAGATATACATCCTTACAATGCATTAAGGGAACTCGAACGTAATCCTCCATAGTGCTAACCTGAAACCTGTGACTAAGATGAATCTTTTAGTTATGAAATACATTAACTAGCAACGTCTCTCACCATACACCGGTGTGAGTAATCTGTGGCTGGAACGCATTAGGATGCAGCTCAAGCCTTACACACTCGGCTCCGACTCTCATGCCTTCGGCTGTAGATGGACGTTTTATTGCCTTATCGCAATTAAAGCCAATCTTGCCCTGGACTCACATTATCCACTCCGACAGTGGGACGTTTACCAAAGAAAAGATGCTTTCTGAAGGATGCAGCAGGGGGTTTTGGGCCAGTATGGGGTTCTTCACTCAAAATATCATTTTATCTTTTTTTTTTCTCTGATATTGTAGCACAAGGTTCTACCTGGATGAAAACTAACCTGAGGCAACCGCACCGTAAAAATACGCAATCGCCCAGTAATTGGAAACTAAAAGACCTTGATCCGATACTGGTTCAATACCTGTTCTGTATTTTTGAGACTCAAAGTCTATGGGAGATAAATATTACAGGTTAGACTACAGTCAGTCAGTGGATAGAAGGAAACCCCTCCTCTGTCCTGGTCTCTACCACAGCTTCTCATTGGTCGGGACGACCAATAACCTTGTTATTGTCCTTAGTCTAGTTTGTATTGTAAGTGAGGCAGGGGACTGACTCGGACGCTCTCTCACTCAGGAGTATGTGGAGGGAGATGAGGAGGCAGACATTCAGGCAAATCAGTTTGTAATAACTGATAGATCCTGTAAGAGCCATATCACATTTGTTATGTAAGATGGATCTGTAGAATTTGTTGTTGTGTTTATTTGTTTGTTCTAGTT
>JAQMYG010000019.1:2258519-2283167 GCA_030014215.1 Clariallabes teugelsi
AAAGAAGTCTTTTTAAACCCTAGTATCCATACTTCTACTCAAGTAATGAATGTGAATACTTTTGACACCACTGGTGGCAACAAATTGAACTGATGTACCTGAATGTACTGAATGAACAGGTTATCACATTTATGGAGTTTTTCTACCCTGATGGTGAGGCATATTCCAGGATTCAGACTGTGAAAGAGTGGTTCTGGGACCGTAAGGAATCATTTTCACACATGAACTGGACGAAATGAAATTTCCAGTCTGAAATATTAGATATTTCTATAATATAAATATTGTTTTTTTTTTTCTTTTTTTTTTTTCCGGTCATTTACACCAAATGTTGCATCTGCTGGAACTAGACGAAGGATTTGGTAGACATGTGTGGTGTTGAGATTAAAAAAGATCTCTCATACAATGCCGTAAAACCTGACCTTTATAAATCGCTTTGCTATTTACTGAGATGTAAATGGCGTAGGAGCCTGGGGCAGGACAGAATCTCAGACTCATCTAAAAACCTGCCAACAATAGATCTTATTTCATCTGGTGTGCAAACATTTCAAAGATCCGAACAGGGAATTGACAGCGAAATGACAGGAAAACGTTATACCTTTTCAGTATAACGCTTAGAGGATTGCTGGCCCGCTCTTAAAATGCCCACACGCCAAAAAATCAGCATTGACAAAGCTCAGAGGTAAAAGAGTATTATTTAAAAGCTCAAAGCATAGAACGCATGCCGTTTAAATATTTAGCCACATTAGCACACAGGGTGGAAGTAAGTCTATAATAAGTTAGATGAGTCAAAAGAAGCTTAATGAGATACAGAGGCATATATCAGAAAATTCTCAGCACAGGCTGGGGCAGAAACACAATACAGGCCAGCTGGGCCCGAGCCTCATTATCAGTTCATACAAAGCTGCGTAATGTGCTCGGTGACGAGCCGTATTAATAGACTGTGGGTGAGCTTTTACAGCGCCTGCGACCGGCGGTAATTTTATACTCCCTCTCTAATATTGCAACTCTGACCAGGAGAGCTGAGAAAATAAAAAGCTTGTTGAAATTCATTACAGAGTTACGTGGCAGACATACCAATCAGACGCAGGCTGTCGCACAAGCAAAACAGCAAACTTTCTAAACAAACCGATCAACCTGAAGCTCTGAAGTGAAAACGCAGACGAACATCTGGCAACTAGTTTTCATTCCAAAGCTGCCTATTTTTGTTAAACGCATCAACACGACACCAGTTTTCCTGCCTCACAGAAGAAGCAGAATGATTATATGCAAATCTTGTCATAAGTGTTATGTATGCAACGGTTTGTTTTTTTTTTAACCATCATCTGCGAGACGACATAATGGGGTTGCATACTGAACATCTTTCTTCCCAGGGTTGTGGATTGCCAGAAATGTTCGGAGACACTGATACTGCTGAGGGAATAAAAGCAAAAGAAATATCATAAGCAGAGAGGAGCAGTTATGGACTGGTCCATTTGGAATTGAGACAAGTCTGTTTTATTGTTGGTGTGCTGGGAAAAGAGAACATGTCAAACTTGACCTGTAGTCCTGACTTGCTTGGGAATGAGTCAGCTGAACTGAAATCGGGAGAACACAGGCTATCAGAATCAAAGGAAAAGGAAGGTGTAAGGTGTCCCCTTAAGCCCCAAGTTGGGGTGAGATTAATTATGCAAACATATAAATTGATCAGCCCTTAATTTAAAACCACCTAGGTCTTGGGGTTCCCCTTGTGTGGTGCCTCGGGGTGTGTCTCCACAGTGCGTCTGGGGTGTGTGCTGTAATGTGAGGCACCAGGATGTTGGCGGCATAAGAGAAAGCGGATCCTTTGGGTGCTGTCGGTTGCAGGGTAGGGCTCCATGGATCTGACTTGTTTGTCCAATGCATCCATCCATTTCAATTGGAATCTGGGGAATTTGGAGGCCTGGTTGGTGACCTTGGGCATGTTTGACTTTGATGCACTACTGTAGATGCTCTGGTACCTTTCTGTCGTGGCCATATTCACTTTTTTGTACTGCATTGGCTTTTTTTTTGTGGGCTCGCACTGGACAGGTCTTTGGTCCCCTTGGGCCTGGGTGAGCAATGGCCATGACCCTGTCACCAGTTTGCTGGTATATAATTGGTGACTGATGTTGTTCAGTTCACCTGATAGTGGCATTGATGTTATGGCTGATCTTTGTACACTCTATGTATCACTGTTAAAAAGCCTTTTTGAAAATAATTCAATGAAAATAACTGGGGTGCCATGATGCAGCCAAAAAACTAAATACTGTATTACTGTTGATTAGATACCGAGGCATTTTGTTCCTCTTAAACCATCGCAATTTCCTAAGGCTAATATTTCCCTATTTATTAAAGAATTTACATTTACACTTACATTTAGTCGTATCCAGAGCGACGTTCCTTACACTGCGATACTACTGTAGGTTACCACCTAAGTACCATCTGTCAAACGGTGGGATAATTATGGGATAAAATAATGGGATTTAACCTGAATATTGAAGAAACAGATAGGCCTTTATTTCTCATTTAAAAGTTTGCCAGTGACTCAGCCGTATGGACATCTAAAGGAAATTAATTCTATCACCTACTGTAGGTGCCAGAATAGAAATGCATCTCTTCCTTGATCTCTGAGAGATGTTGAGACCAGTCAAGCAGTGCTGGAGGATCGGAGGGAATCAGAGGGAATAATATGTTTGTTTGTTTGTTTATTTACAGCCAAATTCAATACACTTTAGTATCTATAAAACACTTTAGTTCCCTATTGTCTTACATTACAGAAGCGATAAAGAGTTGGTCCCTCATCCAGCTCTTTTATTATCCGGAGGAGGTGGACAAATGAAGGTTGGGAAGTTGGCAAGAAACCAGAAGTCTCAACATCCATTAAAAGGCACTGATACTGGAGACTCCTTCATTCATTTATCCATCCATGTTCTATATTGTTTATCTGGACTACGGTTGTGGGGAGCACAGAGATTATTCCAGGGAACTCAGGGACTACCTTGTTTTTCAGACTCTAGAAGGAAACTGGCATAACCAGTAGTAATCTGGTTAAGGAGGAAGAAACTGGAAACGCCACAGAGACCGGAGGCAAGATTCAAACCCCCAACCCTGTAGCATATTTAATCTAATTAAATGACCAATTTTACAGACAATTAAGCAGCACCTTCTGACCAATCATGAGTGCCCATTCAACAGGTCATATATTATACTTAAAGCATGGCAAGTGGGTTATGTTTTCCTATCTTTCCTTGTCTCTGAAGGTCTGAGTGACCTGAATGTTACAATTTGATTTTGTTGCCCCTTTGGCAGTAACAAGTTTGTTGGAATTACATAAAGGTCACTCCAATAAAACGAATGGATTTGGGGCAAGAGGAGGACAGAAAGCTTGTTCCAGTTTCACAACAACTTGTCTACTTCATCTTGTAGCTTTCGGGGAACGGTTCACCGGAATCAATGAAGCCACTGGTGGGGCAAATTGTACAAAATATTGCTGTGACAAACAAGACAGGGACAGTTATTAGGCATCTGCAGAATGATGCACTGGTCTATAAAAAACAAACAAACAAACAAACAAAAAAAACACAGGATTTGATTAAGATATACTGCATATTAGCACCTATGCATGTGCTAAACTATTGGCAAAAGTGTAAATCAAGTGGCTTAAGATGGAAAAGCAGTTTCAGACTCCAGTTCTAGAATGTTCTATTTTGATTAGTTAATTCATAACATCAGCAGAATAACTACTCATTACGGGATAAGAAAAAATTTGGACCTACGAGGGTTAGTCAAAAATTATCCGCACTCTGGCGGTAGGATTTATTTTAATTCCCTTTTAGAAAAAGACAAATACATAATTTTTTTCGACATAATCTCCTTGCTCTCCATTACACTTGGTCAATCTGTCAAGAACCTTTCACCTTCTCTCATTAAAAATGTTTTAGGCTGAGCTACGAGCCATGAATGCACTGCTGTGTTCTCGTGTCTGTCCTCATAGGGCTACTTCCAAGCGACCAAACAGGTGAAAGTCAGACAGAGTGAGATCTGGGCCCGTATTTACTACGCTTCTCAGAGTAGGAAATCACTCCTAAGTGGCCAAAATTCTCAGAATGACGTCATTTTGGTCCTACTTTTATGGGTAGGAATAAGAGGTATTTATCAAAATTCTTAAAATAAGAAATTACTCCCGTCTCCACCAAAATGTAGGAGAGCTCCGGAGGTGTCCTAACTGGTTGGGAGTATTAAGGAAATGGTGTTCCAGGCAGAGACACACGTAGAGGAGAGACATTATCATGCAAGATCACAACAAACTTGGACAGCGGTCCTCTGTGTTTAATCTGTAGTTTAGGCTTCAGCTCTTCAATAGGCGTCTCACTGTAACGAGCGCTGTTGACTGTTGACCTTTTTCCTGATAATGTTCCAATATCGGCCCTTGAGAATCCCAGAAAACTGTAAGCATCTGTGAATTGTGGTGGTCTTTCAAACTTTTTCTCAGCTGCTGATTGAGGATGATTCTGAATCCGTGTCTCATCACCAGTAATGATTCTCTTTCACTTTGCTTAAAGTTTTAGTCGTAAATTTGTTTGCAGATATCCAGACGCTTCTGTTTATGCTCTTTCGTGAGTTGTTTCGGCACCAGGAACAAATCATGAAATATTGCACCCATCTACTAATGTAAACGTCACACATTATTCACCATTTTGAAGCATTTAATTCCAATGGTAGAGCTCTCTAAAATGTGTCTGTTAATGTTCCAGCTGCATTCAGGCTTCATGTTTTTTCTTTCTGTTTCACTCCTTTTCCAAACATGCTGTTTCAGTGTCTGTACTGTATCTTTTTCCTAGCCAATGAAAACACAGAGAGTGAGGGACTTTATCGACCATTTTCCACCTGTCTCCCAGTATTAGGAGAAGAATACATGTAGGATTGTTAATTCACAATGTCATACAAAAGTTAAAAGAGGTTGGCCACTGACCAATGGCTGACTTTGTCCTTTTTACATTTTACAGATCGTAATGTTAGCCTTTAGTGGTTAGCTGCTAACAAATAACCTAGTCCTTGTTAAAAGCAAAAGAATGCTTGGTCAGCTGTTAGCAGTTATCTGGTACCTGATAGCTTAGTCCTATTTACTGTAGCGCCTAAAATTGGTGTCTAGAGAATGGCAGAGCTGAGCACAGAGCCAGAGGAGAGTTTTTTTGGTACAGTATATTAGCTCACATCTGGGCAAAACTGTGACCTTCTTGTTGTAAAACCCTGTCAATATAAAATGGAAAAAGCAAAAACAGGATGCTATTGTTTGTACTGGAGACCCGTGTTAATGTCTAAAAAAAGACTAAAAAGGGAATTTTGCATACGAGGTCGCTTTTAATGGATAAACTGTAGGATGTGTCTTTTGTTAAGTAATTACTATGTAAGTGTTCAAGGAATAAAACACTTTGAAGCGTACTTTAATTGAAAAATAATCAACTCCGCTTCGGGTGTTGATTAATTTCTCTTACAGCACAGTGCCAAGTGTTTTATTGCTCACTTGTCTTTAAGGACCTTAAAGATGCCAAGATACACATTCTACTAGTGATTGAATAAAAACAATCCTAAAATTTACATTTATAAGTGAAATTATAAAAAGCAATGGAATAACATACTGTAAAATAAAGAACCACGAGTTCTCACCATATCGATGGCGGCTCCGATCCCTCCACCTCCAAGTAGTCGAACTTGCTGTCCATCTGGAAGTCAGTGAAGACGAGCGAAATGGTGTCTCCAGGATCAGCAACGATGGTCCACGTGCACTCTCCGTTGTTCTTGTAGTCGTTCTTGAAGTCAGAGCTGGAGATCACACCGCTGGAACTCCGGAAGGTTCCTCCACACGTGTCCTCAGCTGTAGAAACACATGTATTGATTTAAATTAATAAAGTGGCACTTTCCCAACAAGATTTAAACAACAACAACAACAAAAAAAAAGAAACCCCCAAACTGGTGTTATACAAGCACTAAAACTCAAGTCTAAGCATTGCAAATAATCAACAGATGGACTAAACTGAGAAGAACTGATCTTCACTGCCACTTGCCTTAGGGGTTACAGACAATTTCAACTGCAACCTCATCAGAGTTCATAATTACCAAAATGGGAGAAGATTGCTAATCATCTAGCAAGCAATTTAAATTAGTTATTTATAATACACTCACTGACAAATTGTTGGAAATTCTTAACTAACTTTATAATTCTTCTCACCCACCAGCAAGATTCATTGGAACAGGTTTGCACCTCTTAGCTCCAGTGAAAGGAGATTCACAAATCCTACTCAACAGCACACAGAGTTGCTTATACAGTAATGTTGTGGCAAAAGTTTGTGAACCGCCCATATACCACATGGATGTGATTAGTCAGGTGTCCACATAGTTTTGCCCACCACTGGCTTGTGTCACTGTGATTGACAGAGCAGAAAATGCATGATCATTTTATGTACATTGAAGAACATTATAACCACCCAGATTTTGGGTTCCCTGACGCCACCACAGCAGCGATGGCCCCTCAGGCCATGGCTCCATGGGCCCTCTGGGGGTGTGTCATGGTATCCGTCTCACAGGACATTGGTGGCAGATCCTTTGGCAGCTGTGGGCAGCAGGGTGGGGCCGTGAGGATCGGATTGGGATCTGGGGAGTTTGGAGGCAGAGTTGGCATCCTGAGGCTCTGTAGTGCACTGGGTCTCATGGTGTATTTCTATCATGGCCTGCACTGACTCTTCCAGTGGTTTGTGCTGCAATGGCTTTTCTGTGGGATCGGACCGGACGGGTTAGCGTTTGCTCCCTGCAGTCATGAGTGTCCAGGATCCTGTCACCAGTTTGCTGCTGTATACTGTATAAATGATGATCAATGTTGTTCAGTTCACCCGGTGATGTTAATAGTATGGCTGATGAAATAATATATATATATATTTCCTTGGACTTTGTCCCGTTCTCAGGGTCGTCACATCGTATCATGGGTTATTGGCACAGGTTTTATGCCAGATGCCCCTCCTGGCACAACCCACTCACTTCTCCATGCTTTGGACTGGCACTGAGGATGCCCTACTGGGAAATATATATTTGGCGCCTTGCCTAAGGGCCCAACAGTGGCAACCAGGGGGTGGCGGGGCTCAAATCCACGACTGTTTGCTCCATCAGCAACCCACAGCCTTGACCACCTGAGCCAGCACTACTCCCGGAAGAATTAGGATGAGTAACTATCAATTTGTGCTAAATATATTATCCGTTATCTTGCTGAATGCTGTAGCATCCATTATAGGCAGAAGAATACTTTACAATTTAATTGGCTGTGTGCAATTTGTTTTTTTTTCTTCTGCTGCATAAAATTTATTCATAATTTAACGAATATTAATATGATTTGGTCTTACTTTGACGTGTGCATTTTTATTTAAAGTAATAATTTACATAGACCTTTTTTCCCCCAGAGTATTGAGAACACAAGAAAAAATTTAAAAGCAATCTGGCAACAAAATAAAAAAATTATAAATATAAAATAAAACAACATTTTTTTTTCTCTCTCTCTATGTGTTCAGTATAGTTTGGTTAAAAAAATGGCTACAAACAGTTATGAGTTCATTTATTAGCTGCATAACATGGTGGTCTCTCTCCATAATAACAGCATCTTTTTAATAAAAATTTGTTTTAGCTGCAAGGTAAGGAGACTCCAGTGTCAGCGCTGTGTAACATTAATACCTTCAGGGTCGTAATTCAGCACTTAGCCACCCAGTTTCATGAGGACAGACACAGGACTAATACTTCTGTCTGAAATCATTTTCGGTAAATGTAAATCTTTGTCTGTAAGGCAGTTTGAGTTGATTAAATTAGCATAGATTACCATTCAGAGTATCTCACACAAGTCTCAGGTCTGAGATTCGCAAAGAAAACCGACTAAATTATTCTTTCTTCATGCACTGGATCATAAACCAAAATCATATTTATAGAAATAGCCGAATGCAAATACATTACTGGAGGCAAGGGCATAAATTCTCCCCTTCCAGAAACTCAAGTTGGTCAATTATGCAAAACCGACGCAATGTGAACGCAATGTCGACTGAGCGATGTCCTAAAAAAGACACACTCGAGACTTAGAGCCGTTTGATAGCTAACCAGCAATATTGCAAAACTAATGCGATTTAGATTGTGGAGATACAAATTCACAATCATCCCCTGCTTTGTAATTTCACAGCATGACATAAAGAGAGTTTCGGGAAATCAAGGAGTACGATATAAGAGAGATCAGCATCACAGGGTGCGGGTTATCGGGTTTAATCTGCTCTTAAACAAACCGAGCGGTAAGTACAGAAGATCTACGAGGGACAGCTGATAGTGAACAGGTGGCATGTTTACAAACCTTGAGGTCGAACAATTTTCATTTATCAGTTATTACAAAGAAAAATAATCTTCAACTAAGAACTTTGGTCCAAATGTATTCAATTCAAGTACAGTAGTGACAAATCAATATTATTAGTCCAGTGATAAATAATTTAAAGATGAACTATATTCTGAACGTTAAAACACACACAGCAATGGCTTTTTCTTGTAGTGCCAACATGTATTTAATTATTTAATAATAAAAATATATATATTATTATTATTATTATTATTATTATTATTATTATTATTATACAAAAGAAATGAATGATAGTTGAAACAAACATTATTGACAGTAAAAAGTCAAACATTAAAAAAATATTTAAAATTCAGTAAGTCAATTAAAACCTATCAAAAAATAAGATTTGTCTTTTGAATTTAATCCAAATAGGCAAATAGATAAGATAAGATAAGATAAGATAAGATAAGATATATCTTTATTTGTCCCACAGTGGGAAAATTTCTACTTTATTGATCCCAAAGGAATTTCCAGAATACATAGAATAAACTGTATTAAAATAATTTTTTATATATAAAAGAAAGTAAAACATATTGCACAATATTTGAAACACAATGAAATATTAAATAAATAAAGCATTTACCATGATCTTGCTTGATGTGTTTAAGGCTGAAAGGGTTTTTTGTTGTTTGTTCACTTAGTTGGGTTGTTGTTTTTTGTCTTAAAACTTGATAATAATAATATTAATAAGAAGATGAATAATAATAATAATAATAATAATAATACTTATTATTATTATTATTATTATTATTATTTTATTATTATTTAAAGTCAACACTATCTACTGTACATTAAATGCTACATACTGCTACTACTACTACTAATAATAATAATACAAAATGTTCATTTTGAATTAGTCACCATAACAATGTCTACTGAAGTTCAGGTACCAAACATTAATTCATTTATTTATACCGCTTATCCTGTACAGATACATGGGTGCCCGGAGCCTAGGAGACTTTGGGCAATCCATCGCAGGGTGCACACACACACACACACTATTTGGGAACACCAGTTAACCTATTCTGCGTAATCTTTGGATTGTGGGAGGAAACCGGAGTACACAGAGGAAACCCACAAAGCACGTGGAGAACATGTAAACTCCACACATACAGACAGACAGACACCGAGGGGGGAATCGAACCCCTAACCCTCGAGGTGTGAGGTCACAGTGTTAACCACTATACCACTGTGCCACCAGGTATCAAATAAAAGCTACTTATCATTATTATTATTCCAAGGCTCAAGCGTCTGTTTATAATCTCTCACTTCTCTTCTAGCAAATTATAGTTAGCTCCCAAATCGAGGCCAGATTTAACTGCCATGGCTTTGAAAGCAGCTCCGCCTCTTCATCCGTCACGTGACAGAATTATAAAGAGCAGTAATGAAAACGTTGATCCCTGATTAGCCCTGTTGGTTTAAGACCCTTGATTAAAATATGAAACGAGCAGCCAGCCTCAGTTGCAAAATACTTGAACTTTCGCTTCCATTATGCAGGCGAGCTTTTGAAGTTTTACTTACAATACACTGTGCATTTTAAACGTTATTCCCACGAAACACAAGCCGTGGCGGTAACGTACAGTGCTTTTGGCTGTAATGCAACCAGAGACAGTCTACAGGTCCTGAATTCAACAACCAGAAAGAAGGAAAAAAAAGCCTTTGAAATGATAATGTCCTTGCCACTCTGCATTACGTTTTCATGCTGGATTTCTTTTTTTAAATATTCATGTTTGCCTCGACGCTACCCCAAGACAAACAGCTCCTAAGCGATAATGTGTTTGATCTCTGCGTTTTTAGGCTCGGACGTGACACGAGCAAGGAGGTGAGCACCGATAACGTTACTCTGCTGCGAGAGAAGCGAAACTTGTCATGTCCAGGCGTAAATGCTTTGCAGACGCGCACAGCTGAGCTGAGATCAGGCAAAGCTGTAATTTTTCATATGGAGAAGCTGGGGAAAAAAAAAAGGTTCACTCAAAATTCATAGACTCGTCTCGGCTTGGGATTGCGGTCCCGCATGACACTACAAACACGTGTCTGACAAGCAGACTCCTTCTCAAGGCCTGGGTTTTTTAGTGACACATTTTGTGGATTTGCACTGCTTTACATAAAGCTTTCATGACATGACTTTACATAATGTTTTAATGTAGCAACCACCTAGCAACCAACTGGTTTAGCACGTGATCAACCTGCAATATCATAGCAGTCACTTAGCAATGTCCTAACAACAGACTGGGGTAGCATAGCAACTGCCTAGCAACAAACCGGGTCAGAGTAGCAACCACTAAGCACCAAACACCACCTAAAACTTCATAGCAACCAGCTAGCAATCACTTGGAATATCAACACCCCAGCAACCAATTGCTTTAGCATATGAACAATCCAGCAATATCTTAACAACCACCTAACAATGCCCTAATAACAAACATGATGGGATAGCAACCACCAAACACTCCTCGCTTCTATCTGGAAATCGGCGACCATTTATGAAAAAACTTAACTGTCATTCTAACCACCTAGCAACCAACCACCTGGAACAACAAAACAAGCACTTAGTAACACCCAAGCAACCACATAACAACATGACATTTGTTAAAGCATCAACCATAAGAACAGCCACCTAGAACTGCATAGCAACCAGTTAGAACCCGCCTGCAACAGCAGCTACCTAGCAACACCCTAGCAACCAACCGGCTTAGCATATGACCAAGCAAGAAATAGCAACCAATATGCTGAAATTATGTGGAATAACATAGCAACCAACAAGAAATCATAGCATGATTGTATTAACATCGTAGCGACCA
This sequence comes from Clariallabes teugelsi, assembly GCA_030014215.1. Classification (NCBI taxonomy): domain Eukaryota; kingdom Metazoa; phylum Chordata; class Actinopteri; order Siluriformes; family Clariidae; genus Clariallabes; species Clariallabes teugelsi. Next base: position 2,269,731 of record JAQMYG010000019.1, read on the forward strand.
CGTGTGCTAGCATAGCAGCGACCTAGCAACATGTAAGGTCAGTAGAGCAACCATATAGAATATCACAGGAGCAACCTAGCAACACCCTAGCAACATCTTTATGATATTGTTTAAGTTCTTAAATAAATTATTTAAATAAATTAATTTGTATTTCATAACTGAATTACATCCAGAATTCAACAGCTGTAATATCTATTTGGCCACATGGTGGCATAGTGGTTAGCATTGTTGCCTTTCACCTCCAGGGTCCGGGTTCGATTTTTGCTTCGGGGTCTGTGTGCCTGAAGTTTGCATGTTTTCCCTGTGCTTGATGGGTTTCCTTTGGGAATTCCGGTTTCCTCCCATAAATCAAAGACATTCCCAAATTGCCCGTAGGGTGTGAATGAGTGTGTGTGTGTGTGTGTCGTGCGATGGATTGGCACCCCGTCCAACCTCGTGCCCTACGTCTCCTGAGACCCTTTGCAACCCTGTACACAGGATAAAGCGGTGTAGACGATGAGTGAGTAATAACTATTAACGGCGTGAACAAGGCTAGTTAAGTGATCTTACTATGGCTGCTATACCCAAGTGTGAGGAGCTCAGCTCTACGAATTAGCCAGGGTGCAGAAGTTTGACAGGAAACTGTCAGAATATGATGTAGAATCAACCGTGACGCCAATAGCGGTGAAGCCCGGTCCGTGTTCGGCATGCAGAAAACCAAGCGATGCCCGAAAGGACTCCGGCAAGAAGAATATCCGTGACGTATCCGTATTTTTTTGTATTTCACGGTACAGCGATTTTTCACAGTTCAACCAGACATTAGAGAGATATTCCTCTCGGGCTGCTTGCTTTCGGACTTTAAGTAACGGAAGGGCAGCGGGGTGAGTGTACACGCCGGATGTGCTCGGACATCAAGAGGATGGACAGGTTCTCTATGGAAAATGACATCAAAAGACCATCTGCCTGTTTTGAGAGCTTCGCACCACTTGCAAAGTGGTTTAAGGCCAGGATAAGAGAAAGAGATGGACCATACAGAACAGCCTAGAACACTTTTTTTTTTTTTTTAAACAAACATAGAGTACTTTTTTTTTTTTTTTCAAAAGCATACAGTGCTAGATCTGTTTCTACTTAACAGCTAGGTGAGAAAATAGAAGCCTTTTTCTTTGTGAAATACAGCTAAAGTACAGATCAGATGACTGTCCTGGACTTTTTCACAGGTCTTCACTTTTCCACATGTCTCCAGTCAACTCCTGCGCTATTCATTTTGTTATAATGACAGCAAGGTCGCAGTGTGTTGCTATAATAGTTATGGCAGACCTCCAGAATAAATCCTCTTATCAAAACAGAGTGGGTGTTATTTATTTATATATATATATTTTTTTTCATGAATTAAAAACCTTGAGCATATGGTTTTATAACCCTGATTTATTGTTACGTTGCAACGCTTTATCCTGGCTAGGTGTACAGGTGGGGAAAAAAAAACTGCTTTGAACGTGTGGGGGTAAATATCATAAGCGTCCGGGTAAAGTACGAAGGGTGTTCGAGTCAAACCGGGACTTTCGTGAATGAAGGCGTAGAAGCGATTGACATTTACGGAGGACTTCAAACACAGTATGGTGATGACATTCTCAGCAGCAGTAAAACATTTGAACTGTGTAAATGATTTGTCAGTTCAAATTAAATTGTAAATATGTAACGAAGGCCGTATCCATGAACGACGATCCCGGTAAGGTGGGCTTGGAGCCCACTGCAGTCATTCCTGTGAACATTCAGCGAGTGGAACGCCTCATCCTTGAAAACTTATGAATTATTTGTCGAAAAACAGATGTGGAAGATCGAGACACATCTGTCTGTGGGAACTGTTCACCACCACCACTTGCACATTACAGGAACTCGGCTGGAAGTTACTGACACTTCACAATGCCCAGACAGTCCTGATCTCGCTCCAAGCCATTTCCACATGTTGAAGGAGTTCCTGGGAGGCCAGTGTTCCAGACAAGACAGGATCGTGGCTCTGGCTTCCTAAGAAAACTTTCTACCTTGATGGTGTCCAAGCACTAGTGAAACACTGGGATAAGTGCATTAGTGTATCAGGGGATTATATAGAGAAATAAAGGGAGGTTTTACTCTCATAACTGTGTTCTGTTATTCTGTACAATCAAAAGTCCCGGTTTGACTTGAACGCCCCTCATAAACAGTTAAGTTGGAATCTCTAAACTCTACAAAATACCGTCAGTGTAGGCGCAGTTAGCAATTACACGGTTTACTGATTTGATGGCGCAGGTACGCCCAACGCAGCATATTTTGTTCTTTTGATTTTTTTTTTATTTGCTTGCCTTTTATACCTTTCAGGTAATAAATTCTCATAAAACCTCTCTATTTTATTCTAATAAACAGCCAAATCCTTAACTAAATCCAGGTGCCTTCTTGTATACGTTATTATGAATCACAACCCCGAGCCTAGAGTGCGGATTTTTTTGAGAAGTCACCGTGCACAGAATGAACTCTCACCCCAGGCCAGCTCCTACGCTCAAATATCTTGATCAGCTTATCAACATCAACCATTTTTATTAATCATTTCTGTTTAATTTTGTTTTCATACTATAATAAATCCCTTTGTTCAGATGCATTTTATTACAGAAAAAAACGCTACCTCATGTCCAAGGTCAGGAGGCTAAGACCTCCTCAAACGTCCAACTTCATAAAGTAAATCTTAAAATTAATCTTTTACATTTTCGTGAATTAGAGATGCTCTTCAAGTATAAATCAAAAGTAAGCAAGACTTCCTATAGTAGGTCTCCCTCGTTACTACCACCTTCGTGCACAGTCAAGAACATTGACTTTCTAGGAAATATGTCGTACTGTATAACCAGGTTTCAAGGCTGGAAGTTCAATGTTGGGACAGACTATATATATTGAAAGTCTTAGAGGAGGAAGAGGAGGAGGAGGACTGGTCAGTGCTATAATGACAACAGCAACATTTCTGGAAACTTTCTATAAAACACATACACACACTTTTCGACAACTACCCTGAACTTTTATGCCTGGAGGCATCGCTTTAACTGTCTCCACAACCTGCCTAAAGCTTAGGACTCAACACTGACCAAGTGTACCATCATTACTGCGATTTTTGACAAGTGACCAAAAAAAAAAAAAAAAAAAAACCTAACTAAATAAACTTTACAAGTACATCCCAAGATACTTGAACTCTGTCACTAGGATCAAGGTTTCTTTCTTTATCTGAAAGAAAACTATAAAGTTTTACTCGTCTTGGGGATTTGCTCTAGTACAGTATGTCTAGATAATCCTTCTTCTTTATGATATCGTCTATGCACTGGAGTGAATAGATGGTGCCATCTCCATGATTTAAAGATAGGGTGGGAAATCAAAAGCCTCATCCTTAGAAAACTTCATGAAGTATGAAATGGGAGAAAAATTGATTCAGTTGAGTATCGTTATTCTTTTTGCATGGTGTTACATGTGTACAATTTAAAAGAAATTCTTTTTAGTTCATCTATGTTCGCATATAGGTGCAGTGGTGGCTCAGTCGGTTAAGGCTGTGGGTTACTGGGTTACTGATTGGAAGGTCGGGGGTTCGAACCCCAGCATCGCCAAGTTGCCACTGTTGAGCCCTTGAGCAAGGCCCTTAACCCTATCTACTCCAGGGACGCTGTAAGCTGGCTGACCCTGCGCTCTGACCCCAGTTTCCTAATTGGGATATGTGAAAATTGAGCAATTTCCTCTCTGGGATTAATAAAGTTCTATAAAATAAAAAAACAATTAAATTAAAATTTGACACCCTGCAGGTGTCGCACTCTGAACTATTCACGTATCGGCAGGTAGTACAGCGTCCTGTGTGGTAGAAGTTCTTCAAGAATTGTAACAAATTCAAATTGGGATATTTATAAAAACATGATACTGAAAGAATTGCAATACAAATTAAATTGCCACCGAGGTATCGTGATAATATCGTATCGGTGGCCCCTGATGGTCCCTGATGATGCTCATCCCTAAGCTGCAGCCTAACACACAGTACAGTTGGTCAAAATCCTTTAGGATTAATATGATTTGAAACAAATCGCCTAAAAGCGTCACCTCTGCAGATGGGCACAGGAAAGTCCCACGCGGCTACGTTGGACGTACTGGTGACACAGGTTAGCTGAGCATGGCCATCCAGCGTGTACCCGGGCACACAGCGGTATTGGATCCTGTCCCCGACGTTGAACCGCGTGCCGTTCAAAATCCCTTTGGCAGGAACACCCGGGTTTCCACAGGAACTGCTCTGTAGCTCTGGAAGGAAGAAAGAAACAAGAAGGTTGGTGTTTTAAGCTCTAGACTTAAAACGTGGTAGACTTTTGCATACTAACTGTAACTGTTTATGTCTTCTTATTTTCATTCTAAGGCTTAATAAACCTTGAAATGAATATTATAAAAATAAATAGCACAAACAAACAAACAATCAAAAAATTTCATATTGTTAATTTTTCCACCCATTACTTTATTAGTTCCGTACTAAAAGCATTAAAACTGGATGAATTTTGGTTGGCGGCACAGTGGCTTAGTGGTTAGCACTGTCGCCTTGCACCTCCAGGGTCTGGGTTTGATTCCCACCTCGGCTCTGTTTGTGTGGAGTCTGTTTGTGCTTGGTGGGTCCCCTTTGGGAACTTAGGTTTCCTCCCACATTACAAAGACATACAGATTAGGCTAATTGGCGTTCCCAAATTGGCCATAGTAGGTGAACGAGTGTATGTGGGTATGTGTGTATCCTCTGCGATGGATTGCCACCCCGCCTCGTGCCATAAGTCTCCTCGGATGACCCTGTATACATGATAACGCGGTATAGACGGTGAGTGAGTGATTTGTGCTTTTCAGCCTGATTTTGCTGTAGTAGGCGAAATTGCACTTCCTAAATCGGAAACAGAGCTCAGCCGTTTTATAATACATAGTATGATGTGTGTGCAATATCTTCTGCCATTGAAACCAAAAACAGCTGAAGTTCTGGCAGTGTCCTAAATCCAAAATACTCCAATTAGAATAAAATTCAGTAGGATTACGTGAAAGCCATGTGACAGTTACAAATATGGTAGCAATGCTGGCGAAATGCAAACGTAATACGCTAACTGACAAATATACCCTGATTACCTCTAGGTCACTTGGCTGTGCGTCCTCGTGTCGCTTATGATGCAACCAGAACGTAATCATTTTCTTAAAAAAACAAATCCATCATTAGAGGATCTCCAATATTTAATCAAACCTAATATTAAAAAGACAAGTTATTGCGCAACCTAGTATATAGATTTTGGATTTTAAAAATTTTATTGGGATTAAAAAAAAAAAAAACAGCATAAAACACATCAGGAAGTGTATGCTCCGAATCACAGCTTCACTCGGAGACTCCAAAGTGTTGGATGATTGTTTTTCCACTTCAGTTCATGAATCATTCTATACTACAGGACATTTACTGTATCTCCAGAAACATCTTCACTTTACTGAGAACACAACACCAAGTACCAATAAAACGATATGGATCTTTTCATATCGCTCGCACGCACGGACCAGCGGTCCTACAACGCGACCGCTACCGCTTTCAAAAGAGCGGCGAAGAAATGGTCAGGGTTAAGAAACTAAAGCACGAAGTTTTGTGTTCAAACAGCAGGAGGAAACGGTAATGCATCCATTATAATCAATTACGCGTGAGCAGCTTTTCAAAGCTTTCTGAGCTGCCTCTTGTCATATTAGTAAAAGTGATGAGAAAATGAAAGAAGCAAATAGCACATCATGAATGTAATGGCATCCAAATGTCATCTGGGGGCTTATCGGTCCCCGGCACCCTCGGCGCAGATGAGGTACAAATGAACAGAACTGGTAAGACAGAATGCTTCCACATGAAGCAAAAAAACGGAAATATGGACTAAAATTGCTGTTATTGGCTGAGCAGATGACGTTATTTCACTAGATTAGGTTAATATAACGCATATTTTTCCGTGGGTTTCACTATCTATACACAACGGCTACAAGGAACGGCAGACAGGGAGATTTGTTCGAATATGCAGAGCTACCGTATACCAGACTACCTTCTATTCCATACAGGACAAATTTGGAAATCAGTAAAAAAAACTCTAAGATTGTGAAATTCACATAATACTGTAGTTGCACACTTTAATATTTCGTTTAATCACCTCTAGCTCTGATTACACAATATGATGTCCAGTTCGTGTGTGAAAATGATTCCTCATGCTCCCAGAACCATGCTTTCACAATTTGTGTCCTGGAACAAAACCTCCATAGATAATGATAACCTGGTCATTCAGTACATTCGGGTCGTCAGCTGACTTCATTTTTTGCCACATAACATTGCTGAGTCTAGACCTGAACAACTGAAGCAACCCCAGATCATAACACTGTCTCCAGAGGCTTGTACAGTGGACACTATGCATGATGGGTGCATCGCTTCATGCACTTCCCTTCGTACCCTGACACGCCCATCACTCTGGAATAAGGTAAGTCTGGTCCCATCAGATCACATGACCTCTTTCCATTGCAACTTTATGCTTCCCAGCACTATCCTCATAGGTATTTACAACGTCTTGGAGTTTTCTTAACAACGTACCAGTAATTCCAAATCTTCTCCAATCTTAATTCCAAATCTAAGAAGATCTAGACTGCTGCAGTGAAATATGAAATACATATTTCTTTGTTTGGCACCCATCCATGCAAACTCTGGTCAGTGAACAATGTCTATTTCTATTTTATATTTCTACAGTTCTAATAGTTGTACTGTAACTTTTTTGTTGTTTTCTTTGATTTTCCCCATATTAGTTAGACTGAATCATCTGTCCTAAAAATCTATGCTTGCCTGGCACCTTAAAGCCTTGGCGGATTACATTAATACAGTATTGCATAACTGTTACTGTGATAATAAGTGTGGTTGGCACAAAAGCTTCCAAAGAAAAGTCAACGAACCTCGGGTCAAACCGACACTGGAGACGAATCCTTGGAGCCATGAGCGATCATTCTGTAATTTTCACAAATAACAAGCTTTACTCCAAGCCCTTTCCTAGCACCGAGTCCCACTCGGGACGAAATGACATATTAAGGCTGGTGCTAAAAATTGATCCTGAAATGACCCTGTTTATTTTATAAGAACAGCAACCAACGGTTACGGTTACAGTAGACCATACGCTTCATCCCTTCCGAATAACAAAGGCTCAGAAAACCCATTAACATTTGTTCAGCTAGCAAAAGCTGGAGGGCAATATCATTGGATTTCAATTAAAGTTCTATATTATGAATGAAATTACTAAAGAAGCAAATTACGGGCTTCGTGTTCTACACGGCAGAAATTAAAAACGGAAGAAAAAAAAAAGAAAGAATGACAACAAAGTGATTCATCTCTTTTCAAAGGAGAGGTGTTTGCCGCTAAGTGCGTATTTCATTTCCTAAGAGTCTCTTCATTCATTTTATTTGTTTCATGTGATTTACCTGCGTGAACGCAGCAGCAGAAAAAGGACCTGATGAGAATGAAGGATGGGTATGTCTAAACCTGGGTGGGGGGATTTAATTATACAGTACATACATACTGTACATAAAATATGTGTTTATGTGTATGTAGCCTGAGAAATGTACAGTCTTTACTTTTCAAAGCCTTAAACATGGATCAAAAGACATCCTTTCCCACTTAGCTAAGTCGGATCAAGCCATAGTCATTGTGTAACATGCATGAAATCATTCCACTTTAAAAGTTGTCAGTAGCCTTTAAACAGCAAAAATGTATTTTAATTATATATATATATATATATATACAATATTATATATATTATATATATTATATATATATATAAAACAGGTGTAATAGCAATGAAAAATAGAAAATGCAACAATGATGAAATTATCTCAATCAAGGATATTCAAGGATTTTGACGGATATTCAAGGTTAGAACGAAAAAGATCAGATTCCATGTGGTTTTGGCTGTTCACAATGGTATGTGAAAAAAAAAAGAAGATCTGGACGCCTTCAGTGGGGTTAAAAGGTGTGTCCAAACTTTTGACAGTATATAGCTAATGTCTTTGGAAGGAAACCCACCAAGCATGGGAAGAACGTGCAAGCTCCATGCACACAGAGACGGAAATCGAGCCTGGCCGGGAATCGAACCCAGACCTTGGAGGTACAAGGTGACAATGCTAACCATTACACCACCGTGCCGCCTAAGACAAGACCAATCATTGGATAAAACATGCTTAACTACAGTATATACACAAAATGTTTAACCACTGTACGTAATGGTTACACTAAATACGGCGCTAGTCTACAGTAACCATCAGTCCCTGTGCATCACATGCCCATACTCATCACACATCTGTTCCTGATTGCACCCAATGAGCACGGTATTTACTGTAAGCTTTAGACTTTGGATGTTGTCTATGTTTCATATCCATAGTTCATGTTTGGACTCCTACTATTTGTACCCTTTATGTGCATTTGTGTCTCATTAGTAAATAAACCAAAATCTGCATTTAAACATCTGCCTTAGCATCAAAGTCGTGACGCTGCACAATATGTGTGGGTGATAGAAGGAAAGAGCATTAAACCAATATTTGTTCCCTCACAAGATGAATTTACAGACAATGCAAAAGTCTGCTACGTTTCATCTGCAATAACAAACCGTACATTTCTGACTTGACCTTCACTGAGCTTCTAAACAGCGAACTTCCTTCAAACAAACTATACAATTAAACAACTATTGTAGTTTGCCTAAAGAACTTTTGAACATAATTAAAGGTTTTGCAACAAATATGGACTATAAAATATATATCTTAAAGAATATTCAAGCAAAAAAAGATATCTTTATCACTCATACACACTTCCATGAATTTTCTTTTCATTTTTGCTGCTTTGCTGACAATGCTTTGAGACAATGACCATTGTTAAAAGAGCTATATGAATAAAATTTTATTCAATTGATTTGGAAAAAAGTTGCACTGTTGCCTTACACCTCCAGGGTCCGGGTTCGATTCCCGGCCAGGCTCGATTCCCGTCTCTGTGTGCATGTTCTCCCTGTGCTTGGTGGGTTTCCTCCGAGTACTCCGGTTTCCTCCCACAGCCCAAAGATATGCAGGTCAGGCTATTTGGCGTTCCCAAATTGCCCGTAGTGTGTGGATGAGTATGTGAGTGTGTGTGTGCCCTGCGATGGATTGGCACCCTGTCCAGGGTGTACCCCGACGCGTGCCCTAAGCCTCCTGGGATAGGATCCAGGTCCCCGCGACCATGAATACAGGATAAAGTGGTATAGAACATGAGTGAGTGAAAAAAGGTTGAAAAAACACAAATTTAGATGACACCTAAACCAACAAACAATGGAACATGCAGGACGAAACGGTAACAGACCAGTTTTATCTGATCATTAAGGTCTGGTAAGATTCGCAGATTTTCATCCTTCTGCCATTGAGTACTAGCATGCTAGCCCCCCGCCCCCAAAAAAAGTTTCACACCAAACACAACTTGCTAACTACAAATCTTTGTGATGAATCAGCCAAGACATTAAATAAAGTCTTTTAACAGTAAATCCTAACTGAGTGGACGTCTTTCTAGTGAAAGAATACACCCGCTAATGATACACCATAATCCACTAGTTATCAGTCTTATATATTTTATTATAAGGATAATCCTACCAGTCAAAGGTTTGGACACCCCTTCTAACTCCATGGTCTTTACTGATTTTTATTTCTTTCTACACTGTAAAACAATGCTAAAGGCATCCAAAACATAAAATAATCTCCTTTGATCTTGAGATGCATCTGCTACTTATATTCTGTAAATCCTTCATAATGGCTCGAATCTGAGGAGCTGTTATAATTCTTTAGGGAAAAGGGGAATTACAGTAAGTATTGTTTCTATAATAAAAAAATCAAGTCACACCAGTCTACTGAGATGTCAAATCCATCCATTTGACTTTGATGAATGATGCTTTCCTTGTAGCTGCGGATCTGGTTCACAGGAGGCCAGCGAGCCGATGAAATTTCCCATTACCTCGACTTCCTTTCTCGGCATCACCAATCAAATGACTGTTTTATAAAACCGGCGCACGCCTTTCCTCCACCAAACCCAACTGGAACGCTGTCCTCAAGTATGATTGCGACAATCTAAGTTGATCTGCAGACTTTAAAATAATTTTTTGCATGTTCGTTGGTAGTGAATGTTAGCGAAGATAAGCTGAACTCCATGTTCTTACATTGCAGCTCAGGAATAAAAGGCCAAGGGCAAAAAAAATCTAAATCAACTCTGAAAGCATGCCATTGGAGAATGCCTTTTTTATGCCTTATTTCAAAACTTATTATATGAAGAAGACAATTACAACAATATGTGTTCTGAATGGCAGTACTGAATAAAAAGAAATAATAAAATCAAACACATTCAATTCAATTCAATTGAACTTAACAAAAGTACATAAAAGACAGGAGCAAAAAATGACTTTTAAGCCATGAGTGTTCACAATATTTGCCACTCAGGTGCTCTGGAATTCCGTGTGGGTGGGTTTGGCATTTGGCGGGAGGGGGAGGGGGGGGTCTTTTTTGGATGAAAAACACTTTTGTGGATAATAGTCCTATTATTATAGAAATTTGTGTTATTCTGATAAACCAAAAAAATTTTAATAATTATTTTTTGAAGCCTAACAATGCTTTTCTTTTTAAGCATTGATGACCAACACGAGGTCACATGATTTGTTATAACAGGTGATGTCAGTCGTGTGATAGCTGCCACAAAAACATAAATTTGGCGTTTTATACTTCTTTATCTGTGTGTATAGAATACATACTTTTTGAAGACTTTTGAAAGGAAAAAAAAAACCGATATATTTTTATGGTTGATCACATTCAATTACCATACCCCCGCCATCAGCGCAGTCATTCTGATTATTAGCAAATGAGGACCAGCTTTCTGACTGATAACATCCTGGTCTGCAAAGGGATTACAAACCATGGATGGGACAGAAGAGTTTACAAGAGGTCACATGCACCATGGAACACTTGCATCATCAACGGTGGAGAAAACGGGCATGCGGAGACATTAGCGAGAACAGAACATCCCTCGAAAATTGACGAAAGGACAAGAAGTAAAAGTGAGTCAGGGAGGCTGCCAAGAGAGAGCAATATGAAAGAAGCTGCAGGGATATTTGGCAAGTACTGGTCAGTCCCTGCGTGTGCCAGCAATCTCTTGAACTCTGCACATGTCTGGGAATGGGGTAGGATGGCTAGATGGAAGCTTTTAATCACAAAAAGCTAATCCTAAAAAAAATGTAAAAAAAAATTATCTAAGCCTACCAAAAACGTTCCCAAACCATTTTAGAACAAGGTAGAACGTTTTGGAGATATCGGATGTAAAATTGGACACCTGTAGAGAACCCTAAGTTAAAGGGAAACATTTTCCCAACAGAGGCCAAACTATTCATAACAAACTGAAACTTTTTTCAGGGGGAATAAACAAATCCAAGAAAGTATGCCTATGATCTTGGCTATCCGGAAATAGCATTAGCATTAGCATTGACCAAGAACAAAAAATAAATTAATTAACCCACACTTTCGTAATCACATCGCCAAACAAACACAATGAAAATGAACGCCAGGATACAGGTGCTTCAGCTTAAATAATAATAGTAATTAATAGAACCTGTGCAACACCTAGTGATGGGAAGTTTGGATCATTTTAGTGACTCGGTTCTTTGAATCTCGTGTATCAAAATGAGCGAATAATTTTTTGAGTCATTTAGTTCATTTCATTCTTTTGATCCGAAATAAAATAAAATGTTACATTTTCAATAAACAGACCCCCAACACGTCTACATACACAAATTTTGGCTATAGTTCCATTAATGAAAATATAACAATGCAGCTAAGGACATATTATAACTTTTGAACATGATTAAAGTTCATGGACCTAATTATTTGTTCTTTTGTCACATGACAAAAGAACGAATGACTCAGACTAGGAGACTCGTGAGAAGAATCGCTCATTTCTATGTATGTACTGCACTGCAAAGCGTCTATGGGCGTCACGTGACAAAAGAACGAATGATTCGGACCAGAAGACTCAAAGGTAATACTCATTTTTGTTTCCTGTACATAACCTACTAAGGTTTTGTGATGCTTTGCGCATGTGCACACATGCAGAAAATTAATGAATCACTCCCTGAAAATACTCGTTCTTCTGAGTCAGGTTAAAGACACGTTCAAAAAGAACGAATCGTTCATGAACGACTCAACACTACTAGACTCTGTGCCACAGTTGTTCGATTCTTCAATGTCAATAGCATTAACGTTTACTGTGTATTTATTTGAAACTAAATTTCTTAATTTTTAAGTATTAAAAAGTACTTAAAATATTTAATAAACATTGAAATTTTGTGTAACTATTAATTATATAATTAATAATATTTATTAATAATAAAAAAAATTAATAATAAATTGATCAAGAAGAAAAACAAAAAGGACAGATTTTGCAAAACATTGCACAACATGGAAGCAGTTCGTATTTTCTGCAAAAGCTTGAATCAGCAAGTCAACTAATCAATTCGCAATCAAAATCTGACCCATCGACTCAAACAAATCAATTCGAGCAATCAAAGATTGATTTTATTACACAATAAAACTCAGAGGGGGAAAATAAAGGAACGGCCTCGGAAGATGATAAACTTTGGAGTGTCCCAGTTAGAGCCCAGACCGCAATTTGACCAATCTGGAGCAATTTGGAAAAGAAAAGTGGAATGTAATTCCCTGATCAGTATGTGCCTAGTTGGTAAACCCTTACTCAATATGACAAACCACAGGTAAAGACATAGCCAAGGTATTACATAAGGGGTGTGAACAGTTACTGTACACTCTCAGCTCTGTTTCCCTTTCTCCCTAAAGCGTTTCTATTTGTTTCACAATTGAATCGTGATGGTTGCAGACCATTGATCATTGTTGTTACTGTTTTGGCTGCTATTTTCATTCCGATTTATTCTGTAGAGCATTTCTGAGGTCAGACACTGATGCTGGACGAGAAGACCTTGCTCGCAATCTAGGGTTGAGTTCAGGGCTCTGTGTGTGGGCCAATCGAGTTCTTCCACACCAAACTCATCAAACCATGTCTTTATAGTCATTGCTTTGTGCACTGGGACACGGCCATTTTGGAACAGAAAAGGACCTTCCCCCAACTGTTGCAACAAAGTTGGAAGTATAAAATCGTCCAAGATGTCTTGGTATGCTGAAGCTTTAAGATTACCCTTAAGTGGGCATAATGGGCCTGATTTAAACACATACACACACACAAACACACATCACTCTTGTTCACTGTCTATACCGCTTTATCCTGTATCCAGGGTCGCAGGGGGCCTGGAGCCTATCCCAGGAGACATAGGGCATAAGGGGTGCATTCTGGATGGGGAGCCAATCCATTGCAGTATATACAATATATACTATATC
>JAQMYG010000019.1:2312640-2326301 GCA_030014215.1 Clariallabes teugelsi
GGGTTTTGTGTTCACAGTTTAGGGAAAAGGAGAGCAGCTTTCCAGAAATGTGTCTTAGCAATCGAGAAAAACTGTAACACTCAATAAGGCAACAAAAAAGTGCATTTAAACAATTCAGTGCTCGGCCTGTTGTGGACACTAGCAAAACCTTCACCGCTTTCTTCACTCCAAAAGAGTTTAAAAGCTATTGTATGTGCTGGGATTTTTCCGCTGCTAATGCTTCACAGAAGGGTCGACCTCTCTGACTGTCCAAAATAACACCCTGCACTCATAAAGCAATCAGTCTCCCAGTGTGTAATCTGATTAAAGCTTCACACTCAAATCTAAAAGGATGAAAATCCAATAGTGTTTATGTCTGAGTCGTTACAGTGCCGGTCAATGAGATTTCTACTTAACCTTGATTAATAGACTTGAACATCAGTTTGGAGAGCGCGAGACAGCAAGATTAGCCGTACGCAAATCCTGTGCTGGAGGAAACGTAGCGTGAATATCACTGAAGTAAATGTAGAAGTCCTCCATATACGTGTGTACTTGAGTCAAAGTACAGAAAGACAAATCTTCAAAAGTATTAACTCAAGCAGACAGGACACAGCAGGTTTTATACTATACGCCACTGTCCTTCGGTGATATACTGTAACGACATGCAGAGATATACAGTACAGTAGTTAAGTAAAAGTACCGATAGTTGCTGCACTTTTGAGTGGAGTAAAAGTAAAAAGTATTCTTTAAAGTACAGTAACAACAGAAATGTACTCAGTTAATTCTCACCTCTGGCAATAACACTTGTAATTAAATAACTCTCAGAAAACATTCTGTGACTCCTCGACTGAGTGAAGCCAAGCAGGTTAAGCCTTACTTTGAGAGTGACAAGAATGGACAGGATTAGGAATGAGTATATTAGAGGGACAGTGCAGGTAGGACCGTTAGGGACTGTGTGCAGAGGAGGGATGAGGAGGAAATCAGGAGGAAAATGCTAGAGATGGAGCTGCCAGGCGGAGGGAGGAGGAGAAGAGGAAGGACCAAGAGGAGGTTTACAGATGTGGGGAGGACATGCAGGAGGTTGCAGTGACAAGGGAAGATGTGGTAGACGGAGTTAGATGGAGACAAATGGTCCGCTTTGGCGGACACAAACGGGAGCGGCCAAAAAGAAGAAGAAAAAGAAGATACAAGATATTTATATGCAGTAACAGGGACGATTCCAAGAGCAGACCTTTTGGGCACTCAGAATGTAGCATGTACACATTTACACTGTAACATGCGAACTACGTCTACGTCAGCTATCACTTGCTCACTTTGTATTTGACGTGTGCTTCTAATCCGTAGGTAACAAAGTTAAACTGTCATGCAATTTCTGTCTCCCAAACATTACCCCCACCCGCATGAATCTGAACCTTTCATCAACCACTTCTTCTTCCCTATTGCATGTGGACTACTAATGTTATGTAATTTATACCGCCACCTACAGTATCGGAGTGTAACGTCATGCCATTAAGAATACCGGACATTACACCGTTAGCTAACCCTGTGACTGAGGGCCGCGTATCTAAGCAGGATTAAATGCTTGAGCAAGGGTCTAAAATCATCTTACACAAGATCATGTCCAAAATCTAAACTGTGATCCGGATATGTCTTTCTCTGAGAAGCTTAATCCTGAACTTAGCTGCACACCTATAACCAAGAAGTAAATCACAAGTTTCTATTAACACGCTCATTCTAATACCTGAGTAAGACTCAACTCACGTCTCGAGACGTTTTCTGTATTGACTTGTCTCGATCTTAGTCATTGGTCCTCGCTAACTTGGAGTTTATAAAAAAGTATATGTTTGTGTTGTCCTATTAGTGGTGCAGGATTATCTGTAATTCTTATGAAAGTTTCAGAAATTCAGACTTGCCTTGATGAAACTGTGATAAAGTCTTGGCCTGAAAAAGATTCAGTGGTTTTCAGACTTGATCCTGACTCGGACTTGCTATCTCTCCGTTCCTCACCCTCGACTCCATTCCTGAGTAAATCTCAGTTAATCTTGGTCTTGGACTTGACATTTGCAGTCTTGTCTACAACGTTACTATAGTAACAACTTAAACAGGGACTTGTAGGTTAGATGCTTCACATTGTTGGATGTCATAGATATAGTGAGAGTTTCTGTACAGATATGTTTATTTAGCAATTTTCAGAAGGAGGCTCTTTGCTTTGTAACAGTCAGATGTCATGGTTTTAGGATGGAGGAATTTATGCATTTACATTTACATTTATGACATCTTTATCCAGGGCAATTTATCTCATTATATATTATACGTACATCTGAGCAGTTGTTGGTTGAGGGCCTTGCTCAAGGGCCCAACAGTGGCAGATTGGTGCTGGGGTTTGAACCTATGATCTTCTCATCAGTAGTGCAAAGTCTTAACCACTTATGCTTTAACAAGCAGCATTTTCTAGCACAGAAAGAGACGCTGGAGAGAGAGCTACCCTTTATTTTAGTAGTAACCAGAGTGATAACCTGGTCCACAACATCAAAAGGAACTACAAAAGCATAAAACTTTAAAGAATAAATATTAAACAGTAATATTAAATCATTGAGTAACTCTGGTTCATCACACCACGCCACTGCTGATTATTTTCCTTCCAGCCACCAGAACAGCTTGAACCAACATCCACTCGACACCATCACCACCGCTACCTTCCGTCTCTAGCACTGAGGTGGTGAAAATAAATGTCCCCTGGCTGTCTTGAAACCAAAACTGAAGTCCGCCTCTTCACCAAGCACATTAACGAGCAATAAACCTGCGCATCTTGATTTGCATTTTCCTCCCCTGTTACAGGGCTTTATCTTTATAGAATCCTTAACCCTCAATCTGTTTGCACTAGCACTAGAATGTGTTTGATTCTTTCTCTTTTAACAGAAAACACAAAAGCACTTCTATAACTCGCTTTGGATAGGGGCATCTCCTGTAAATGTAAATCTAATCTGCAGGAAAATGTCATAAAAATGAACGATACGCTGTTAGTTCCTCCAAGGCAATTGGAAACTGGAAGGACATTAAATCATGGTGGAGCCGTGGAAGTTGTTAAATATTACAAATACCTGGACATAATCTTAGGCAATAAACTCACATTTGATGATACAGAAATGATGACAGCACCAATATTTCTTCAAGGGCATCTTTAATATGTTCTATATATCTAATAAACTTACTTGTCAGACTATGAAATTTATTGAGATGTATGGAGTTCTGCTGAGGTTTCTCATCCAGCGTGATTTGTCTAATTTTTCTCACAGTTAGCCGACTTCAGATCGCAGTGATTTTTCCAGAAAACTAATCGCGGCATGTCTCTTTGTGCAACAGTTTATAAACCTTTTAATGTCAATCTACAAGACAGACATTAATGAATGTTTCCTCCAGTCTGACTGCAACATTAGCTGTTATGCTACCAGCATTCAGCTGTTATGTGTGTGTGTGTGTATATATATATATATACACATAACTATTAATAACTATTAATATTAATAACTATTGCCGCTGTTTTTCTTAATCATCCACCCATCCATCCATAAATTCAACCACAAATACATCTATGAACCCATCTATCTTAACAGCGATCCATCCATCCACCAGTCCACTCTTTCACCCAGCAGTCCATCCATTCAAACCCCAGAACATCCATCCAACTATCCATCAATAAATCCAAACATAAAACCACCAACCATTCATCCACCAGTCTATCCATCCATCCAACCACTCATACATAAAACCAACCATCCAACCACCAGGCCATCCATCCATCCAACCATCCATCCATCCAACCATCCATCCACAACCTCATCGATCCAACCACCAATCCATAAATCTATCCATCCAATAACCCATCCAACTACCAACCAGTGCATCTATTTAACCAGTCCATTCATCCATCACAACTATCCATCCATTCACCAGTCCATCCATCCATTAATTTAACATTAGCTAACTGAGGGCATCTGTCTCTTCATGTACACAATCTCACAATCAGTGCACTCCTCATTCATCTATACATAAATCCATCAATAAATCTATCCGCCCATGTATCCATTCATTCATCCGCTCATTCATTTGTTAAGACATTCGTTGCAGGAATTTCTTAAGACACCAAAACATTTAACGCAACACGCAATAACACATTCGGTGCTCTCCTCATAAATTCAACCAAATATTCCCCCAAGAATCCATCCATCCATCCATCCATCCATCCAGTTATTGTAATGTGAGTAATCTGTGCATCCATCTCTAATCACAGGTGTTTGATAAATCCATTCCTTCATCCATCTTTCCAGCCATCTGTCAGTTAATGAAACATCAGGGAAGCGCAGTGTCTCTCTTTTCATTTACACATAAACACAAAGTGTGAACATTTGCTTATTCATCTGAGTATCTAACCATGAATCCAGTGAGGCTGTCCATGAAGGTATCTATTGATTTATCTACAGGAGCCCACTCTCAGGCTCACCACTGCGGATCGGAACTTTCCACAAGTTTTTACAACTGATGCCCCTGCCGCCGCAAACCACCCAGGCTTAAGGGCCTTCCCCAAGGGCCCAACATTGGCAACCTGGAGGTGGCAGGGCTTGAACCCCCAACCCTCTGATAAAATAAAGAAAACCTTACACCTGCTGCTATACATCACAACAGTGAGGTTTTAATCATTATTTTTTGAATCATGTAATATTTCCACAGAGGAAAACATATATAAATGCAATTTTAAAAAGTATTGGTGGTACAACAGAGGGATCGATGCTATAATGATGAAAAACGTTTATCTGTTAAGACTTTTACTGAGTTTTCATTGATGTTTTTAACTGAGTGCTTGGTATATTTTAGACAACTTTGGTGTTCCTTCACTTGTTATTGAACATGAACATTTTGCTCCTCCCCAGAATATTTAACACTCCCCTAATTTATAACGTCATTTACAAACATTTTGGAAGATCTGCTCGACACGCGCAGAATGACGGCTAAATTCGCAGCACTGACAGTGACACTGACAGCGACAGCGGTAGTGACGGTGTGTTTTATAAAGTGGTTTGGCCCGAGAGCCCTGTAGCAATTTTACAACTACATAAAGCCCTGTGACAGTGAGTCTGAGGTGCAGAAACGCAGACGTTGATAAAAGTCTCAACAACATCAAATGACAGTGTACAGGCCAACAAAATCGAGTGTGATGATATGTGTGTGTGTGCGAGAGTGTGTGCTTGTTTCTCTGCAATCAGCACCCAGTCAGGATAGTGAATTTTGGCTCTTTCCTTCTTATTGATTTTTTTTCCTATTTTCTTTACCTCTGGCCATTTTTGGTTTAATCCATCCTCAGATCTGATCTTTTCAAACATTTATAATCATCTGAGTGTTGCAGAAACGTGTGCAGAACGAATCCTGATTGGTAAACTAAATTGATCTGATGCCAAATTTGGATTGTTCTTCACTCTGGATCGTCTAGTTTCTTATTTTATGGCATAATAATGACAATCAACACAGTATATACCGAGTGGCCGATTTATTAGTTACTAGATCAGTATCGGCTTCAATTCAAACGTGTAAGTAGCTTAAAAACCCACACTAAGATACTGTAGACTGCTGAGATACTGTACAGTGCATACAAATTAACTGACATTTCTTTTTTTTTTATATTTAATTTGTCATTTAAATGAAACACTTGTTTATAGCAGAATTAATTAATTTAATTAATCGTCTATACAGTACTGCTTATCCATGTGTAGGGTTGACGGAGGCTTGGAGCCTGTCTCAGGAGACTTAGGGCACAAGGCAGGGTAGACCCTGGACAGGGTGCCAATCCGCACACTACGAGCAGTTTGGGAATTAACTTAAGCTGCATGTCCTTGGACTGTGGAAGAAAACCCACCAAGCAAAGGGAGAATATGCAAAGTTCATGTAAGATCAAGCCCTTGACACCAGGGGTATGAGGTCACGTGCTAACCACTAAGCCGGCGTGCCGTCAAATATCAGCATGCATGTAATATATTATGCAGCTAAGGTACATTACCAATTAGATGTTTGGACACACCTTCTAATTCCATGGTCTTTCCTGATTATTTCTTTAAACTTTATAAAACAATGCTGAAGGCGTCCAAAATATTCAATAATCTCCTTTGAACAGTTGATATTGAGATGTATATCTGCTACTTATAATCTATAAATCCTTCATAACGGCTCTAATCTGAGATGCTGGTTCTGAGATGAACTTCTCCTCTGCAGCAGAGGTACGTTTCAGTCTTGCTTTCCTGGGAAGGTCTTCATGAGAGCCAGTTTCATCAGACTTTTTGTTACTTTTGTAGACTATTACATAGTCTTGAAAGAAAAATCCAGTATTGTTCTATAATGTCGAAAATAAATCCAAACTTATGTCGAAACATTTTGACTTGTACTGTACACTAACCTCCTCTACTCTAACGAACATGTTGACCTTCTGTTGAGCTTTTTCTCAATAGTTGAATATAATTCACATTAATCACCTTCACTCATTTTTATCACAGAGAAATACACTGATGAGCCACAACACTAACACCACCGCCAGGTGAATTGAATAACAGTAATTATCAATTATATACCAGCCAACTGGTGACAAGATAATAGGCACCCAAGGCTCATCTATTCCTGTGGAGATTAAAGGTCAGCCTGTCTGGTCCGATCCCATAGAAAAGCCAATGCAGCACAAATTGCAGAAAAATGTTACTGCTGGATATGGCAGATAGGTATTAGAAAAACTTCTTCTTATTATTATTATAATTAGTAGTAGTAGAAGTAGAGTTTTTATTGATGGCGGCGCGGTGGCTTAGTGGTTAGCACTGTCGTCTTGTCCCTCCAGGGTCCGGGTTCGATTTGGGTCTGTGTGCATGGAGTGTGCATGTTCTCCCCGTGCTTGGTGGGTTTCCTCCAGATACTCTAGTTTCTTTCCACATTCCAAAGACATGCAGATTAGGCTAATTGATGTTCCCCAAATTGCCCGTAGTTGTGTGAGTGTGCTTTAATTTCAAAAGTGTTACATTTCCCAGAATGAAATTTTCCCAGAATTCTGACTTTGATCTCAAAATTCAGATGTTTTCACAGAAATCCAACTTTGATCTCAGAATTCTATTTTTCCAGAATTCTGACTTTAATCTCAGAATTATTTGAACTATTTTCTCACTTATCAAAGTGATCATGTGTGTGTATATGTGAGTCTCCTGCAATGGATTGGCATCCTGTCCAGGTGGTACCCTGCCTCGTGCTCTAGTCCACCCCCGACCTTGCATACAGGATAAAGTGGTGTAGACGATGAGTGAGTTTTCAATTTAATTGAATTTTGGAGTTAAGCCAACTTTGATGTGGACAGCGTTTTCTAATCCACATCATCGTTTCGGCTTCACAGGCGTTTTTGGTTGATTGGTCTCATTATGTATGCTCTTACTTTTTTGTTTCAAGTGTTTGTTTGTTTACTGTCTCAATTTGCTGTCAATTTCATAGTTCCCAGTGGCCATAGCTCCTTGTTTTCTCATTTTTTATGCTTATCTTTAATAAAGATGTGTTTCGCTTACATCCTGCCTCTCTCTTAATTCATGACAGCACATATACTGTACTGTACTGTATGAACAGATGTTCTCTCACCAGCCTTACTTTTTTTTTCCTCTCTCTTAAAATGAACACTGACAAATAAGGGGGAAAAAATGGTAAAGGAAAATTAATTGCAGACTGCAAACATGAATCAAATTATTGTTTATCACCAAGGTTTTGTCTGTTCTATGTTAGCCATCACTGGCTTTTCTCGCCTTTTTGTGTTTCCCATTCATGCTGTTACACAAGCTCCTGTCTATGCACTTTTCTGCACCCGAACATGTAAAGGTGTTCTTTTTAATCCAGCACTAAGTAAAGATGGTGTAGGAATGGAAAAAAAAAAAAAAGCTCTGCATGTGCAACATAATGGAACGGTTCAGAATTCCAAGACCTTCTTTTAACTGAAAGCACGAACATGTCTCATTTTTATTTATTTATTTATTTATTTTTATCTGCGGGACCCATTTCTATTTCTCTTTCATGATGCACCACGCCGTCTTATCCACCCATCACCATGATTACACGCCGCTATTCCCTGGGCTGACAACACGATGGCTGATACGGGGCCGCCATAAATCGTAAAGAGAAACAGTATTAAGTGCACGGTGGGCAGGGTGGACGGGAGAACGCAGGTCGGCCATATGAATCAGTGTCTAAACACATCCGTCTCATTCAACGCGAGCGAGATACCGAGCCCAGCTGCTGCATTTGTTTATACAGATACACTCCATTCTGAAAGCCTGGTGCTCATAGTACCTGGTGTATGGAGAGCCATCAAGACTGATTTGTTTGTAGTGTGAGCGCAGCAGGGGCAAAGACGGCAGCAGAACTCCATCTTATTACACCACACACACGCAGCTGACAAATTCCACACGCTCTGGGAATCAAACATCTAAGAGGGGTTGTCGTGAGAGTCGGAGGAATGACATCGAGTCAATTTTAAGGGAATAACTTTGGAACTGTGTGTGAGGAGGAAAGCTCGAGATGGCACGAGGACACTTTGTCTTTGCCACTATTAATACTTAAACTTTAAGCAGCAGGTGATGTCAATTCCCATCAGATTACTTAATTATTTAAAACCTACTAAGAACCTACTAAAAACTAAACTAGCAACCTACTAAAAACCTACTTTTTAACCTTTTTAAGTAGAAAATATGAATTACAGCAAGCTTTTCGCACAAGAAATATGAATATTATCATATATAATGTATGAGTATAATAAAATCAATTACAGTATTTGATATATACAGAAAAGGATTAGGCTCAAATAATAATAATAATAATAATAATAATCTGAAAAGTTCTAACTTTTTATTTCTCAGAACTCTGACTTTAATCACAAAATTCAGATTCTTTTCATAGAAATCCAACTTTAATCTCAGAATTTTGACTTTAATTTAAGAAGTGTTACTTTTCCCAGAATTCTATTTTCCCAGAATTCTGACTTTGATCTCAAAATTCTGATGTTTTCAAAGAAATCCAACTTTGATCTCAGAATTCTATTTTCCCAGAATTCTGACTTTAATCTCAAATCTTTTTTCACAGAATTCCCATCTTAATCTCAGAATTATTTGAACTATTTTCCCACTTATCAAGGTAAGATCAGAAACTATCTACTGTAGCTAACTAGCTAACATACAGTACTGTGTCATAAAGTTTTTTCTGAACTCTTAAGCATTTGGTTTATGTTTCAAATGCCATGTTAAATCCCGTAGACTTGCATTATACAGGGTAAAATATGCCGCTACTGGCTAGCTCAGCTAACCAAGTAATAAAAGAGTCTAAACCTGTCACCTGTCATTCACATAAGTAATGTCAAATCATGTTGCGATCAAGCTTTACTAGGCTTGTACATTCATTCATTCATTGTACTGTACACATCAACAGCATTAACTTTCAGCAATCAACTGATTGTGTTTAAAAGTCTTTTTAAAATCCTGTTTATTAGTAACTAGATATCCAGATAAATCTGTTTCTTTGTTGTGTACTTGTAGTTTTTTTTTTTTGTTTTTTTTTTACCTAAAGTACATTTTAGATTATGTACTCAGTGCTTCAACTTAAGTAAACCATTTCAAGTGGTACTTCTACTTGTAGTGTAGGGTACATTTTTAGGCAAGTACTTGTATTTTAACTTGAGTATTGAGTTTCTGTAGTTTTGCAACCTTAGACAGCTTTACTTTGGAATATTACAAAGTGTTAAAACCAGAGACATACAAAAATTGTAAATGCACACTTTCTCAGAGAAAACGTCCCACATTCAAGTCTCTGTGCAAAGTATTGATTTAGAAGCTGTAATGTAGGAGCAAAGAACATTAATATAAACCTTTGATTTCTGTTATAGAAAATGAACTGTATGAATCTTCTGACCAATCCAATCCAATCCAGACTCAAGATTCAAGATTCTAAGAACTTTATTAATCCCAGAGGGAAATTGCTTATTATTTAAAACTGCAGGCAATAATTTGGCAAAAATTCCCCAGATTTAAGTGGCATACAGGATGTCATTCCTCAGGGATATCCTTAGGAATATACTGTGGAATGTTGAAAAATGTAACCTTAAAAAATGTTAAGTAAACGATTTCACACAAAGCAAGACTATTAACAATATCCTTATTAACACTCCCTCCCTTATTCAAAGCATTGCATAATATTCAGCTAAAAAAATTATTCCGCAGACTCTGCAACTGTTTCAATTTAAAGTTCGCTGTCGATCGTCACTGACTGTACCGCGGGAGTCGACCAGCAGGTGCTTCCCTACGTGAAACAGCATCAATCAAAGTGTAAACGCTAGCCTTTTGAAGCCATTCAAGCGGAGAAAAAGGTCAAGCCATGATCTTATCACGTTCATAGAGTGGCCGATCAACACAGTCTACAGTATATATATATATATATATATATATATATATATATATATATATATTCCTCATAACCCTTTTCATTTTACCTGGTTTTACCTCGTTCTGCACCAAACTGTTTCATCGAGATGCTTGTCACTCTCTTTTAGTCCCTGCTACAAGGACGAGGCTTGTTGAAGGAAGTCAAAAGAAAAGGCTGTCATGTCAAATATGTTAAAGACAACTGAAGTACAAGGTGCTTGTGGTCTAGTGGGACAGATCATGTGACAGGTTATGGATATGATGCCAGACAATAACAGGAGATGAAATGTGGTGTCTTATGCTATATCACTGAAGACAGTAGTTTGATCTTGTTTTGGTTTATTCCGGATTTATTTGCAGCACCTGTCCGATCTCATCTATCGTATTACTGATATATATAAAATCTCATTCAATGGCACGCTATACAGAGTATTCCTGTATATACAATATGAATGGCAAAGATTTCTCATTCGTCTTTGATGACTGAAAAGTGGCTTCAAAGTCTTAAAGTTGCTTTTATTTCTATATATGGATTCAGATATACTTTCCCATTTCCCATTGAAGTTCAAGTCCAAATGAAGACCGAAGGAAAGAAATGGTAATACAGTAATTGCTCTTTTTCAAACCACTAATCAAAGCCACCTAAATTCCTACGTAAATCCTTCCTCCTTCAAGCCGTGACCTGGAAACTGATTGAAGTCTGCCATCTTTGATGAAGTAGCAATGACAAATAAAAGAAAGACTCTGGATCAAGGGTAAGTGCAAACAGACAAGTAATCAGTACAAATAGTGTCATTAGCACAGGGAGCGCTTTGCTCTGACTGAGCATTCAACTGCCTGGCAAAGCTGAAAAAACTGCGCTATGTCTAGCTTCATTCTTCTTAAAGGAGCCACATGCTACTGTAGGCTAACGTTCTCCAATTGGTCACCAATACAAAAGGCAGGGCAGACTATTTTAGAAATGTACTAAGGAAAAAAGTGAACTGTGACGGCGGCCACAACAGAACATTCCAGTGTTTTTGCTATGTGACAAACGCCATTAACTCACTTTAAACCACCACATTTTGGGTACTGTACGTCTAGTTCCAGGTAGCTACAGTACACTAGACTTGTAGTGCTCCGGGTTCTGAAAAGTCCAACATGGAAGTGCCAAAAACCTGGTGCAAAAACCAGTTTTGGTCTCCAGAGCCAGTTTTCGCATTATAGCAACTGTACAGGAGGAGGAATTTGTATGTAACTCATCAGTTAAAATTACATTAAGCCATAAAATTGTGTCTATTTGATTCACAGCAGCAATGCCAAACTACTAGCTGCCGTCTATGCATCACTTTAGCTAACCGGCTAACTGGGACCGTTGTAGTCTAACTTAACACAATAAATGTAGGAGTTGACACGAGATGACGAGTAGGTTACGGATGATGGAGTTCAATCAATTACAAAGTAACGTTAGCATATAAAGTAATGTCGGCCACATTACTGTAGCATTTCAGCTAAGCTAAGTCTAAACCAAAGCTAGCTTGTGGTAACTGAGGAAAGTACTGTAGGCGCGTTCTAACCAACAATCTAGGCTCCGTTTGTTTCACACACTTGTCCATTTAAATATTAACTATGTTTTCGGCGAAGTAAAAAAGGGAATAAATACAACGGTCACCATTGGCCTCCATAGTCCCTGTTTGGACTACAGACGTTCCTTGATTCTGTTTTATTTTGTAGCTTTTATAAATTTGCTAATTTGTAAATATTTCAGCCTAAAATTACATTTTTTTATTTAATTTTAATTTAATTATATTCCCTAGTGCATTGTTCTTTCATTGTAGTGGAATCTTTCTCGTTTAGCTTACAGTCCTATAAGCATTTCACTGTGTGTGGCACGTGACAAAATAAAATTAGAATTGGAACCTGAATTTGATCTGCGAAGTAAAGTCATTCCGTCCAACCGACAAATCTTAAAAAGCATAAAAGTCAACGATGGTGACATTGCGAGGGGAAAAAAGTGAAAGAAAAGCACATTAGTCTGAGTAAAAGATAAGCGAGGGCACTTGAATCATTAGAGAATCTCTCAGCCCATCTTCAGGAACATTAAATCAGACGCCGTTACCGGACTGATAATGCACAATCACAGCCAATTAAGAACGAGATTTCCTGTCTTGTACAGATATGCTGTGGTTTTACTGTCAGGCATAAACCTTCTGCTGGACTGATAAACGACGACTGTCTAAGACCGTCTAAGTCGGTTGGTCAGTCAGTCCACAGATACGTGCAATGAGCTCGAGCCAGCATGATCTCAGATCTCAGATACGCACCACGTTAACCAAACTCAGGCGAGCAAAGCCATTTAGATTGCAATCCAAACCCTGCAAAAATGCTCCAGAAAGAAATAAACATGATGAACTGGAAGAAAACGCTGCAGTACGTAGACATCACGACTCGTTAAAACCGCACACACACTCTCCCAGTGCATTTATCTTCTTTGCAGGGCTCATGCGGTAATGTGGCGCTTCAGGCTCTAGCGCAGTCTGTTATTTACCCGAGCCATCTTTCATTTTTCACTTAAATACAGTACGTGTTTTTATCCCACATTCAATATGTTTACTTAATATTTAAATTGTAAATATTTGCAACAACTCAATTACGCATGAATAATTAAACAGGTCGGAGATGCACGCTCATCCAGGACCCACCACTTTCAATTATTCCTACCCTGCAAAGCTAATTAGGGGTTTGTATTCAGAATGGTGCAATTATTCTTCAATAATGGAAGATGAATGGAACTAGTAATTGTCACGTCCACCCTCTTTTTGACCCCTATGCCTTTCCACACAGTGCAAACTTATTTCTCACACCAAAACCTCCCAGCCGTACTTAATTACATAGTAACACAATGACACTGTTTTTATTTATATCAAATAAATAGGGGGGTGTGTGTAAACTTTTGCACTCCATTTTGTTTTTGCCACTATTCCTAAGAAACTTGTGTATTAATGTAATTAACATGTAATTAGGGCTGGGCGGTATACCTTTTCATACCGAATACCGGTGTTTTTTAAAAAAATTATATTAATTTTTCATATATCCCAATAGCGGTGAGTGTGTGAGCACAAAGCGTCGGGAACACAGAGCGGTGGAACGTCCTGCCGCGGGACATTGTTTGAGAGGGGGATTGTTTTGCAGTGGCACCAAACAAGCTGTAGGTTTCGCGCGGTGGCCATA
>JAQMYG010000019.1:2342138-2353589 GCA_030014215.1 Clariallabes teugelsi
CTCTCTCTAAAACACACACACTGCTATCTTAAAAAACAAAAGGCATTTCAGAGGTTGATTGAGGAGAAGAATAAAGCAAATTGCTGCATTAGTCTTACCTAAACTTAAGAGTTTGCATTGGTGGCTCATTGGGATGCCGAAGACCCGGGTTTAATTCCCATCTAATGCCCTAACCCCAGCCACTGAATGCAGTCCCGGA
The DNA here is from genome assembly GCA_030014215.1 of Clariallabes teugelsi. NCBI lineage: Eukaryota > Metazoa > Chordata > Actinopteri > Siluriformes > Clariidae > Clariallabes > Clariallabes teugelsi. The sequence goes on from JAQMYG010000019.1 coordinate 2,342,338, forward strand.
TCCAATCCCGGATAAAATGGGAGGGTTGAGCACTGCTGGTTCATTTGTAGGTTCCCCGCCTGCCAAGCTGAAGGCCCGGGTTTAATACTCACCCAATGACCAAACCCAAACCCCAGCCACTGGATGCAATGCCAGTCCCAAGCCCGGATAAAATGGCAAGGTTGCGCATTAGTGGCTCTTTGATAGTAGTACTCATCTGCCATTCCGAAGGCCTGGGTTCACGGCCCAAACCCCAGCCACTGGATGCAATGCCGGTCCCAAGCCTGGCTAAAATTGGAGGGTTGCATGTTGGTGGCTCAGTTGGTAGGTTTCTCACCTGCCATGCCAAAGGCCTGGGTTCAATTCCCTCTCAATGCCCAAACCCAAGCCACTGGATGCAGTCGTGACCAAGCCTGTATCAAATGGAAGGCTTGCGTCTGGAAGTTCAGTGTAAAAATCAGCGCCAAGCTGTGTGGGTTCGCTGTGGCAACTCCTTGATGGGACATTGCCTCCTAAAAGAGAACCATCATCTTCAACAAAATCCTCTCTATTTTTTTTTTTTTTCAAATATAATTTTAAACAATTACACATTTTGTTGCCTCAAACAAAAATAACACCTTTTTTTTCACAAGCCAAGCTCATTGATTTTAGACACATGATGTGGCAATCAATTTCTACCACTGCGACAAAAGACAGCAGTGTCAGAAACATTTTGATTAACGTCTCAGTATGAGCACTACTGTGATGCTCGGCTAAAGCCATAGATAGGAGGATGACACCGAACTCAGAAATATACAAAAACATAGTGATGGAAAGAAAAACAGTGCTGCACATCTCCAAGCCTAAATAAAATAGGGAGAGTGGGATCAGTGGCATAGCAAAGACACATATTGGATGATCAACTGCGATAAGGAGAAGAACAACCTCGAGCTTTTCGTGAACCTAGTTTCTGCACACTATGTAATTTAGTTTAATTGCAGGTGTATCATTAGAGGATCTTCAACGCGTGGTCTGACATGGAGAACATGCATTATCACAAGATATCTATTATAGAATTTTATAGCACACTGTAAGACACGAGGGGTGGCACGGTGGCGCTTAGCGCTGTGGCCTCGCACCTGCAGGGTCGAGGGCTTGATTCCTGTCTCGCGTCTGTGTGAATGGAGCTTGCATGTTCTCCCAGTGCTTGGTGGGTTTATTCCAAGTACTCCGGTTTCATCCCACAGACATGCAGATTAGGCTAACTGTCATTCTCAAATTTTGTGTGTGCACCTTGTCCAGGGTGTAACCTGCCTAAAGTGCCCAAAATGTCCTGGAATAGGCTCCAGGCCCCCCGCAGACATGTACTTTTTATTGGATTTTCATTCAGTGTGACAAATACGATCTTAAATGACACATGAAATTATTTTGTCTAAACATGGCTTTGAAAAAGAATAAATAAACAAATTAATTTTGCACCCTACGGAATTCTCCACTTCTTCTTTTTTTTTTTTTTTTTTTTTTTACTCTTTTTTTCTGTTTAAAACCCTACAACCCTACTTGGACCCTATCAAAAATGCATCAGAGTACAACTCCTTTAACTCAAATCCAGACCCAATAGACATCCAAAGAACATTTGTGAACGTTTGTCTAATCGTTATATTTCAATCAGACTTTGAAAGTGTGCTTAAATCAAACTCTACAACTCTATAAATACTCTAAAACTCTAAAGAATGCATCCAACCAACAGAACCAATAACCATAATCCTGCAAACCCTTGTTTGAATTTTATTTTTATGAAATCACTCTACTGTAAGATTACAACCCAAAGTCACATGTCCTGGCTCTCTATGAAACTCCTAAAGGTAAAGTTCTTAAAAATATATAGAACCAAATAAGCCAACTAGAATTATCAATAATCCTCAGGGCGAACTCTTGTTGAACTCAAGTGAAGAATAAGAGAACACAGTTATGCGAGTAAAAACTCCCTTTATTTTGCTATATAATCTCCTGCTACAATAATGCACTTATCCCAGCGTTTCACTAGTACTGTACTTAGATACCATCAAAGTAGAAAGTTTTCTCAGTACGCCGAGGTCACGATCAGACTGCCTGCTTCACATCTGAAATGCTGGCTTCCCAGGAACTCCAGTCCTGTGAAATGGCTTGGAGCGAGGTGAGGACTGTACGAAGGATACGGCTAAAACTCCCAGCCGAGTTCCTGTAACATGCAAGTGGTGTTGGTAAATAATTATGTGTACAGTCACACACTGACAGATGTGTCTCTTGTGCAAGTTGGCGACAAGTTTTCTGTCGATTTTCAATATCAGGGGTTCCACTCGTTTCCACTCAGTTTTACACCTTCAAGTTCTTGGTTTGACTCGAACGACATTTGTCTAATGATTTTTCATTCCAATAAGGAAAAAAAAGGCACAGTTTTTAAGAAGAAAAGCTTTTTTTAAATTATAAAACCCATTATTCATGCTGCTCTATTGTACCCCAAAAAAGTTTTATGAATTATTTTAAAAAACCACTGAAGTACCCTGTCTCAAACTGCACAATAAGCACTACATATTGGTACGTTATAATAAATGTGCATCTCTAAATGATTCTTCAGTTCCCTCTAAAAAAAAAAACTTTTTAAGTCTTTATGTTAAACTCTGCAACAGAGAGCCTTCCTGACAGAAAGTTCTATTTGAGAGCTTGGAACACTTAACTGTCCTTAAAGAACCTTTTCTTATTCCTACACTAGGTGCTTGAACTGTACCTGTAGTTTTGTGGTGTATCACCTACAGTTTGAGAACAACCAATTTTAAAACCCCCCAAAGTTTGCTGTAAATATTTCTGTAAAGATATTCACTCTTGGTGCATTGGCCATTAAAGCAAAATCTATTATTCATGTCCCTTATGCAGCAGGTAGCACTGCTGCCATACAGGTTCAGGGTCCTAAGCTTCCTCAGGTTACTCTCTGTGTGAAGTTTTTTTTTTAAAAATGTTAACAATGTCCTTGTGAGTGTCCTCTATGTGCTCCAGTTGATCCTATCTCCCAACATCATAATAAAGGTGGGTTGTCTATGCTAAATCACCCCTAGGTGAATGAGTGAGTGTGTGCGTATGTGTATGTGTGTACATGATACCTTGCAATAAACTGGCATCCGATGCAATGGGAATTCCAGCCTCAAAACCCATTTTCTCAGAACTGGCTTTGGATACAGAATAAAACTCAACCTGGAGATGAACAAATGAAAATGTGTCACAGTGACACCTGGGGTTCAAAGTTCATAAGTGAATTGGCATGCATACTAAGAGGCGTTCAAGTCAAACTGGGACTTGTGATGAAATTCCTGGTAAATGAAGTTGTAAAACTGATTGACATTTATAAAAGTAAAGTTGGTATGATCTCGCTTTGGCCCATTGAAGGAGGCCAACGTTTCAACGTGAAGCAGGCAGAATCAAATCAATCATGGCTCTGGTGTACTGAGAAAACTTTCTACCTTGATGGTATCTAAGCACCAATGCAATGCTGGGATAAGTGCATTAAGAGATAATATAGAGAAAGAGTTTTTTACTCTTGCAGCTGTGTTCTGTTATCCTGCACAATCAAAAGTCCTGGTTTGACTAATCACCCCTTGTAGTATCTTGAATCTATGTGAACACTCAAACTCAAATGTATTGAAAAACAATACCAAAAAGTTAGTCCAATTCAAAAAGAATAACATAAATACATGATTCGCAAAGACATGTTCCTGGTTAATTGTCCAGGGCACATCTGGGAATTCCTGTCCACACATCATCATAAAACACCGATTCCTAAAAGACTAATGGACTACTCGGTATGAGAAAGAGTGTGAGCATCTTAAGTGCTGTCCGTGGTCCTGAATTAATAGAGCCCAAACATTTAAGCTACAGTTAAAGCAGGCTTTTTATATACGAACACAAAGGAATAACAGAGCATGGGGGTTAAACTGGAAGTCGATGGAGCATTTAACATCTCCCTCCATAAATTAGGCAAAGGCATAAATTAATGAGTACAACCAGACAAGTCCTCGACACATTCGCGCCTTGAGAGCGGTTATAATTTGCTGACATCTGAAAGGTCAGTGTGTTATGAGTTTATCAGAAGATCCAGATTAATTTTTTTTTTCAAGCAAGGAACAGCTGTAAAGAGTTTTATAGAGCAGATTTACTGCGTGTTCCGACAAAGTTTGTTTTTAGTTTGTTGAGTTTCTGGGAGAAAAAGTGAATGTCATAACTTTTAGTATTTAAAGCCTGAGTGTTAATTCTTTAGCAACTATCTTCATGGATAATTGGATAAGAAGTGTTTTAGATGAGATGCATAAAGCTAGCAGCAATTATATGTTGGTGTGCATTTTAATGACTAGTGGCTTAGTTCGTTAGGAAACATCGTTAGTGTGACCTCTTTAATGTACCCCGCTGGGTTTAGCTAGTTTTTAATGGTTAAACCATGTTCATTTTGGTTAATTCACTTAGTTTCTTAGTCACACATTATAGTAATAACTAAAATTATTTTAACAATTCAAATGAAATAAATTATTAAATAGCTTTATGGCTATTTAGATACATGATGAATTTGGAAACTTTACTTCTAGATGAGATTCAAGCAAAAGAGAACTTTTTCCACATACTGTAGCATTGTCCTTGAGGCAACATGGTGGCTTAGAGGTTAACTCTGTTGGCTCACATGTCCACAGTTGGGGGTTTGTATCTCATTTGCTGTCTGAATATGTGGAGGTGGCTTTACAAAGTTTTTCTTGTTTCTCTTGTTCTCTTTAGGTTCATTGGTGGTACCAAATTGCCCCATTGTATGATCGGAAGTAAGAGTGCTTGTACATTGCATACAGTACGTTCCGTACCTTGTTCCATGATTTGCCTGGAATAGAGTCCAGGAGGGGGTATTATCCCTATTTCGCTAACTTTAAATAAAGTCTGAGTGAGAGTTATAAAGTTGGATTTGCTTGGTCCTTACTACTACTAACTTATTGCTTACTTAGTGTACATATTTTCTGGAGTTCTGATATGTTAGTAAATTTAACAACATTGAACACCATGTGTTCATAGTGACATTTCTAGACCTTTTGCAGACACAGGACTACCATGACATCAGACACAACAGAGAATGGCAGAAGCACCATCAACTGACATTAGCAATTGATAGCTTCTGTTTATTTTCATATGCAGTACATTGTGGTGGGCTTCATAACTCATTAAAAAGAAAAATGATCCTGTGAAAAGGGATAGAGAAGGTAATAAAAGACGTTAATTTGCAGAAGTATGATTTGTTATTATAACGTGATTAACTTAGATGGTGTACAAATACAGCAGGGAACCCATCCTCATTTGGGTGATAGTGTGTGTTGGGTGGCTGAAAGTTCAATATAGAGTAATAGATGATTTAAGCGTTTAAATTAATATGGAGTCCAGTTTTGTTATTGGAGGCTCAGGTACAAAATAGTATGAAATTCCAGTCCTGGACTATTGAGCAACAGCTGTCACAAGTCATTGAAGAACAGCTGCCTTCAGCAGACCACATGGGGCCTCCATGTGACGAGATCTCCAACAACAAGCGAGGCAGCAGGATGAGTCAGACATGTCCAGAGGACTAAGTAAGTAACAAGGTAAGTAATGTGCATTTTGTTGTCCAGAAGTGGGCAGGACTAGTCTGGGGCAAGAAAGTCTATTCCACCGGTCTGGTTCTTGGACGAGGTACAAAAGTCCAAACTGGAGAAAAATATATTGTCTTTGTTTGCATAGTTGAAGTTTTTAATCTCCAGAAATAGCTCACTGGAAGAAAAAGTATATTCCCATGGGTGACAGGTACCAGAAAGCAGGTCAATAGCACAATTGTATTCAGAACGAGAGGGGAAAATATGTGGCTCAGTCTAGCTGTTACGAAGTAATAATCAGATTAGGAAACCAAATCAGGTCACCAGTATGAAAGCACTGAAATCAATCCATTAGGAGCATTTCAAAGATCACACAAGAGATAATGAGAAGGGGAATTTTTTAGTTTATCTGAGACCAAGATAGAAGATAAAGATATTCAGCAAACATCCAAAATGGCGTACACAAAAATGGTAGGGAAAAGAAAAAAAACAGATAAAAGGGCAAATGCAAATAAAAAAACGGGTAGAAATTTCCAACCCATGTACCTAGACTGCTACTGGGTCATGGGTCATTTGGTTCTGGGCTGGAGTGAGTGCATTAGTCTTTCTATAAAACTGCTCTGAGAAAATGATATCTAAAAATACAAGGCCACAAAGTCGTACAGAGAAGTCCTTATCTTCATCGTTGTTCTTTTGTCAAGGAGCACCCACAGTGGACCAACAATCCACATACAATTTGGCACATTTCTTTTTTTTTTACCCTCTGTGACACAACCCTCCTATCCTATCTGAGCTTGAGATCGACCCTAAGGAAGCATCCAGTGACTGGTTATCAAATGTGGGCCTTCTGCATGGCAAGTGAGACGCTTATCACTGACCCACAAATGCCCCTTAAACAACTACCCAAGTATATTCCAGTCGGTGCGTATGTGTCTCATATTTTTCAGCCTAACAGTCAGAACAAAACACACAACAAGCCTCTTTCAACTTTGTTTCCAGGTAGTTTTAGGAAAAAACATAATGGAAACATTTACTTCAACCAGTTCAGCCATTCTCTAACATTTTGTTTCCAACCACAGACAATATGGCAGTGAAACAGTGACTGGGTTCTGGATCAGTTCGTACGTATTGCCATGCGTCACCCAATGTGAGATCCAAAGGTGACCGAAGGTAGAACAAAGTTAGCCCTCAAACTCCAGTTGTACATTAAGCATAAATAATGAGTCACAGATGTATGCAATCAGTTTACATCAAACAAGAATAATCTCCTTCTGCTGGATTCAAGGAAATGTAGTGACCAGGTTCCTCCCACAAAGTGTTTGTCGTTTATCAGGTTCTGTCTGTCGAATAACAAACCTGCCTTTGGAAATCATCAGAAAATATGGAACAGTTTTTATTATTGAACATGAAGCTTCTTGTTTACACCACATCAATCTAATACTTAGTCTTAAACACTGGATACAGTATGTGGAAATGTATTAAAATGAGCTAACTAATTTCCTGGATTCCTAGGTTCTCAAACAGCAGCCACATTTCTTTTTTTAAGACATTGAGAAAATTCTTCATGTGAACCATGAGACTAAGTAAGCATACAGTAAGTGCGAAGGTTTTGAACAGCTTTTAAATGTTGCCCAGGCTATGTGGGGGCCAAGAGTACCCTCCAATATTTGCTGCAAAAATAACCTCATCCTCATTCTATCCAACAGCTGAATGACTATCATCTATCGCTCTGCACTGATGTCCCCTATTGCTGGACACAGTCTCCACTTATTCCACCATCTGTTTCTTTGCCACTAGCCACTACTATAAAAAATACTTTTATTCAGCAATCTGCCTTGATGCTAACTTTCTGCACTTCTGCTCAGTTGCCGCATCCTCCCCGCTCTCGCTGACTTCTCCGGGAACATCATTACGTTTTTCTGTTGCTCCGACTGCTACTGCCGCTCCAGTTCTGCTATCTGCTGATTCACCAGCAGCCTCGTTTTCTCAGTCATTTGGTGCAGTGTGGGATGCAGCTGTTTCCTGCCATCCACTCAGATGACTTATATGTGGAGGGAAGTCTTTGCGTCGGATCCCAGGATCCACCCATCTGTGATGTCTGGTTTATAGAAACATTGCTCTGTATTTGCTCTACACAGCTGGAGGAAGTCACCTCTCATGTGGGCCATCTGGTCTGTTTTTTTTTTCCGATTTCACCACTAGAAGCCACTGGTTGCTTGGGAGAGCCTCATCTAAAGAAGCTAAGACTTGAACTTGTTCAGGGAGTATGACTACTGAGATTGTAGTAGACTACAATCTGGAACCCATTCTTCCCATCCCAGAGGCTTGTTGGTGAAAGTGTGACAACTTGTTTACTTCAGCCCATACGAGCTTAACAGCATTTACATTTCTGTGGTGCCTTTCCACTTTTCATGGGGTCAGTGATCTGAAGCTGTACATTTGACACCAAGATGGTTTAGAACCAAGATTAATGGCGTTAGTCTAGGCATGAATAGCTTCAATTACCTTTTTCGCTGCTGCAGAAGTGCAGGTAGAACGTCTAGCATGACAACCATACCAACAGAATGACCTTTTCAGTCAACCACTTCAGGGCTCAACTTGTCTCCTGTGGTACAATTGTTTATGTTCATATTAAGGACAACGCCAAGAAGGAGTTCTTGGGGAGACCAGTTTTATCGCCATGTACCCTTTAACCTTTTAAAGCTTGGGGTCACTTAGAGATTAGGATGAAATACATTTTGACCCCCTGAAAGGTTTTGAACTCCTTATCGGCCAAAAGAAGCTACTCCTGAAATTTATGCCACATGGAAGAGACTAAACTTGCTTTCCTAAAAAATTAAATTTGCTAAATGCAGCCGTTTTAGAGAGATGATTTTAAATGTGCCCCAAAAATGGCCATTTTTAAGTGTTAAACTGTCTCACTTCAACAATAATCAATTAAAATAAAAATTATTCAGTTCCTTATGGGTATTGACACTAAGATTGGTGTAAGCCTCTAGAAGCATATGACCTGTAAAAATGGTTGTTTAAATTAAAGAATTCAGTGCAAAATTAAGGATCCAAAAAAAAAAGAAAAAAAGAAATCTGTAGTGTCCATAACCATTTCAAATTCGTGTTGCAATATCTTAACAATTTAGCATTTTAGAATAATATGCTTTTTTCAGGTTTATGTCTTTTCATGTGAAATTTAAATTGGCCAAGTTTCAGCTAAATGACCATAAAGATCATTGAAATATTCGAATTTTAAAAAAGTTACAGACACTACATAAAAGGGCAAAAAAATGCTAATGCAAAAAAAAAAAAAAAAAAAAAAAAAAAAACTAACAAAAAATCTTATAATTGTACCAATATTAATGAACCTGACTGCTTAAATGGTATTATCAATGATTTTCAACTGCATTTCATCTTTCTGGGTTTGCTTTTCAGATTCAGTAGTTATGCAGCTGGAATCTATAACAGCTGTCCATCATACAGATACGAAGAATAGAATAGAAAAGTGCTCAAGTGAAAAGATCGAAATGGATTATGTAATTGTAATGCACTATTTAAAATTTCATCCACTCGGGCATACCAGTTGATCCAAATCCAAGCCATGATAGTGATCTGTTAGCTCATGTGGATGGAGAGAAGAGAGCAACTGATCTGAACTCCTCCTGAGCTCCCCTATGACACTACGAGAACATCACTTAAAAAAAAAAAAAATTCTTGGCTATCTTCATGCATCTTGTTCGAAGGACATGATAAATGTTGCCCTGCATTCTAAAAAACTTTTTTATGACAGGCAAAAGAAAAAAATGACTAGTGGAACTGGAAATGCCTAAATTAGGCCTACTGTAAAAATGGCATAAAATCCCACCAAAAGTATCATGCATTCCTGCTACAGTTCTTCTAAGGAAGATTATCCGCCAGCTGAGTGCTGAGCCACCAACTGGCCATGTGCTACGCTCCTGCACAAGAACGCACACAGCACCTCAAGCAGTCACACTGAGTCACCCTGGGAAGATGCATAAAAACCCCTCTGGGGATGAGCTGTCTACTGTGGTCAGAGTGTTTTGTAGGCATGCTTAGCCCTTGGGCTCTAAATGCATCACACTTTTAGAAAAAAAGCAGGTTCTGGCAGTACACAAATTCTAGAGGTATTTGAGTCTGAAGTGAAAATAAAATGCACGAATAACAGTCGCTGCATACTAAATGATATAAAGTTACCAAAAAAAAAAAAAAGTAAAACTACAGTAGGTATGAGGCCAAAGCAACACAAACATTTATATTTATAATTATAATAAATGATAAACAACACTCACCAGCCTCTTCATTAGGTACACCTGTTCCACTGGGTGTTTTATGCAAATATCTAATCAGCCAGTCACATGGCATCAACTTAGTGATTTTAGGTTTGTAGACATGGTCATGATGATCTGCTGTTCAAACCTGGTTCAAACCGAGCATCAGAATGGGGAGGAAAGTGAATTAACGTGACATTGAATGTGGCATGGTTGTTGGTGCCAAACAGGCAGCAGTTTTTGAGTTTTCCAAAAGTGCTGATCTACTGGGATTTGAACTCACAGCCATCTCAAGGGTTTGCAGGGAATTTACTAAAATAGAGAAAACATCCAGAGAGCGGCAGTTCCCTGGCTGAAAATGCCTTGTTGATGCCAGAGGTCAGAGGAGAACGGCCAGACTGATTCAATTGAGTTGGGCTGAAGAGCATCTCTTAAACCTTGAAGCAGATGGACCTCTACAGCGGCAGAAGACCACACCAGGTGCCACTCCTGCCAGCTAAGAACAGGAACCTGAGGCTACAATTTGCATGGGCTCACCAAAATTAGACAATAGAAGATTGGAAAAACGTGATGAGTCTTGATTTCTGCTGCGACATTCAGATGGTAGGGTCAGAATTTGGTGCAAACAGCATGAAATCATGGATCCATAGAGTCCTGTTGGTGGTGAAATGGTGTGGGGTAGATTTTCTTGGCGCACTTTGGGCCCCTTAGTACCAATTGATCATCGTTTAAATGAAACAGTCTACCTGAATATTATTGACCATGCACATCCCTTTATGACCACATTACTAAGCTAAAATCTTCCCAAACTGGTTTCTTGACCATGATAGTAAGTTCACTGTACTCAAACAGCCTCCACAGTCACCAGATCTCAATCCAGTAGAGCGCCTCTGGACGTGATGGACCGGAAGATTGGCATCATGAATGTACAGCCGTCAAATCTGCAGTGACTGCGTGATGCTATCATGTCGATGTGGACCAAAATCTTTCTAGCACATTTTTATCTATGCTTTCCAGAATGTTGGCAGTTCTAAAGGCAACAAAGGTTCTGACCCAATACTAGCAAGGTGTACCTAATTTAAGAGGCTGGTGAGTGTATAAGCTACAGTATCATCAGTCCAAATAGCTCCATAATCAATCTTTCTATATATACAGTATAGAACAACAAAAACTGTACTACTAGGATTGTTTTATTTAAATGACTCCTACACACATTTTAGTAATGATACAGTCCCCTTTTCGACTTGGTGGATGGCAAAGTAGGAATTCAATGTTTTTCAATGAGGCAGTGATGAAAGGTTCTGCTTCTGTCAGCACTGAAAGCTGCACATTGCAAACAAAGCTTTCTGTCAAAAAAAATCGCAGATTTCCATCAAGCTATAGTGGTCAG
>JAQMYG010000019.1:2363160-2373792 GCA_030014215.1 Clariallabes teugelsi
GTCATACGGATCAGTCAAATTCAGGTTTGAGTCACATGGATCAGTCAAACTCAAGTTTGTCATACGGATCAGTCAAACGAATAATGACCAGTCAAAGTCAGGTTTGAGTCACACAGATCAGTCAAACTCGATTTTGAGCCACACAGATCAGTCAAACTCTGATTTGAGAAACATTGACCTGTTAAACCCAGCTTTGAATCACACATACTAGTCAAACTCAGGTTAGAATCATGCAGATCAGTCAAACTCAGGTTTGGGACACACGGATCAGTCACACTCAGGTTTGAGTCATACTGATCAGTCAAACTCATGTTTGAGTAACAAGGATCCATCAAAGTCATGCTTGAGCCACATTGATCGGTCAATCAGTTTGAGCCAATCAATTTAAGCCAATCCATCTCAGACTCAAGTAAATCACCATTAAATCACTCAAACTTAATTGATTTAATTGTAAATGTGTCAAACTCAAGTGAATCAAAACGCATCAATCAATCATATTAGTCAAAGTTAAGCAAAATAAACTCAAAAGAATTCAGTTCAGCACCAGTGGATTTATTTTGAGAAATAGGGCATGTGAAGACACATTATCCCGGACATACAGCGAGCCTGACAACAGGCTTCATCAGGCCAACGGCAGCCATCGACTCTTATCATTTCTCAGCCAAGCGATAAGTGCTCTATGTTAGCCCCAGTGGCCCTCAGCTCACAGTAAGACTTATCAATTTAATACCAATCAAAACCACCTGGCATTCTTCACACACAACCAGACAGAAACACATTCTCAAATGAACCGCCGCTGTGGGCCAAAAGGCCAGCACCAGAGCACACCACGGTCAGCTCGGCTATCATCCGAAATGCATGGTTAAAGCGAGATAATTGAGAAGCGAGCTCTGTGCTTCCCCGGGGCTGTCGGCATTAGCAGCCCATCAACTCCTGCTGCTGTAATTTACCTGCATGCAGCCACCGTGACACAAAAATCCCAGAACGCTGAGGTACCTGGTTCACAAAAAACACTCTGCTACACTCAGCAGCTGCATGCTTTAGCCCCTCTTCCTCATATAGCAGCTCATCAGTCATACACAGGACTGATCCATTAGAGGGACTCAGGGTATGTATGATGGATCTGCACTGTTATGTATGCATCAGAGACTCGAACATTTACAGTGCTTTAGATATCCATCAGTTACATAACCAATATAATAAAGGTTTGCTTTGATGAACTGTACACACGTAACTGGGAACGGTCCTCGCCTGAAAATCGTCCTAACATCCTTTGAGGATATGAATAATGACACCATAACGGAGCTTCGGTTACATATTAATGCATCAATCCGAGAGCTGCGCTGGCAACTGTTCTGGGTGAAATGAATCACAATCCAGCATGGCCAGTCTTTAATGGAGGGGCTGTGGGTTTCCCAGCTGACGTCCCATATGGGAGGAGGGAGAGAAAAGAGCTGGGAGCTGGCTAAGGGCCAATTCAATCCTCAAATGGTCGGTGCTGAGCACCTTGGTTCGGCAACAGGATGATCCGAAATAGCCAGACTTGTAAGGTGTTTTGCTACCTAGAAATAATTATAAACAAGAACTTATTGTAAACGTACAGGCGAGTACGTTATCTATTAGCAATACATCATATTCTAGATATATGCAACTTTCGGACAAGTTGACCCTTGGTTGTGAGCCATAAGTGACCCAAAACCTAATATCCCTAAGTGCATATCCTCTATTCAAAGTCCTACACAAAGTAGAAGTTAAATGAAGTCCTTTGAGTGGATAACTCGATAGTAAGAAGTTTTTCAGATCACCAAAAAAGAGTGCAACTTGACGACCATCAAAGATGACTTCCTTTTTTTCTATTTTCCAGATTGCATAAAAGATAGATAATGCTGTAGATCAATTTTTAAGATTTGGCTTGAAGCCTTTGAACTGATTGTAAATATGAGATGATCTACAAGCCAATCCTACGTAACACAAGAGACGGGATCAATGGGGGTGAATACAGAGCCAGATACTTTAGGTCCCAGTTTTCCATTGATATTTAGGTGTGGAAATTTCCTTGTATATAAAGTTGAGATACTATGCATATTATTAAAATCATATTCTTTATGGGAAGACATGTCCAAGAACATCGAGAAAAATGTTTAAGTATTTTAACAGCCAAAAACATTAATTTCACTGTGACATAAGTTAAAAATAAGACCTTTTTCAGACAGCAAGCTCAAATCTGATTTTTGGCATATCTAGGTTGGAATCAGTTTGGAATGGGACTGAGTTCATGAAATCTGAACAAGACAAAAAAAAAATCACATTGAATCTGATTTATTTGCAAGTCCAATTTGAGCCACATTCAGAGGTGATTTGAAATCCGATTCACAGCCACATTCCATCCATTTGTGGTCAAATAATTATTCAATGCTGGACACAAACAGCAAAAAAGCATGATGATTACTATTATTTAAAAAGCCGGAAACACTTTGTGTGGATTCATGTGACGAGTCATTTTCTCAAGGAACGATTCTCACGCGCGTATAAGAATATTTAAGTGGAAAATATAGGATTTTTAATTTTTTTTTTGGTTCTTCATTCAAGTCCTTCCTGTTCTGTTGGACAAGGGCATATCTTATGTACTTATATCTGAATAGAGTCGTTACATAAATCTTGCGTGTGAATGGAGCGCTAAGCATGGGGACTTCTCTCCAACGCGTGTGGAGATAAGAATTTGACATACGTCTGTTTTTTTTTTTTATTATTATTATTTCTAACATTAATTTAGCAATTAACTTTTTGGAAAGAAAACTGTCTACTGTTTGTGTACATATTTTTTTCTGGCTTGCTACAATATAATTTAATTTACAAAAACACTTGCACATACTGTAGAAAAAAAGGTGATTGTCATCATCACTGCCTAAAGGGTTAATCAGATTCCTAAAGATATGTCAAATCGGATTTCAAACTTTCCATCACGTCACTTGAAACATAATGTGTTAGTTCAAGTCAGCACCATTACATGGAAATTGACATGGATCAATGGCTGAAAAACGAGCAAGAACACGATGGAAGAAATAGAGGTACTGCAGTTAAGTCTTCCTGATAACATGGTTCATTTAGCTGCACGGAAAATTCAAGGGCGCGGCTTTTACATACTGTAGTTCCAAAAGTGGGAAAAAAAGACCCTCGTCAAGCACAGCAACTGAACTTTTTTCCGCAGAGCTCCTGGCTTGAGTGCAGTATGGAAATGGAGAACTATAGTCCCTGGACAGAGGATGAAATGAAATGTCTGATAGCACTTTGGGAGGATGAATCAGTACAGGCAAGTCTGGAGGGAATGTAGAGAAACAGGGCGATATATGAGGAAATATCGCACCGCATACAAGCCTCTGGCGTCGTTACCACAGCAACCGTTGCAGATAGTGTCAGACCAGGCCTGCCAGTCTAAACAGAGCCTGATCACTTTTAAAGAACCAGGTCTAATGATCAGATTTGTGAAACAAATCTGCAGTCTGAACAAGGACTAAGAAAAACGGGCTTCTGATTCACATGGAACTGAGACATGCCTGTGCGAACCTCATGCAAATCTCTGAATAGTTATAAATATGTGATTTTATTCATAGTCTGAACGCAGTCCCTTATCAACGTCATTCAGTTTTTTTTTTTTCAGTCATCAGGCGAAATCTTCCAGATGCAAAACCACTTCACACCAACAGCAGCAAAAAAAAAAAAAAAAAAGTTTTGCATTCCTCTTTCTCCTAATCTGATCTCTTCCACTGGTTCTTTCACCACAAAGCTGATTACCCCCCCTGTGTGTCTTTCTATCATTGGCCACATCAACTCTGGCATCTCCTGATGCCCATCTGTGATGCCCTATGCAATTACTGCCAGCTCGGTGTCTGCTACCGACGTGAAGGACAACATGAGCGATGACACGCGGCTCAGCAGGTGTTAAAGGGAAGTGTGTGAGTCACTAAATTGTGTGTCCTACAAAAAAGAAATTCAAAGAAAATTGCAATGGCAATATATTTAACAGTCAGAGTAGGACAATGGTGAACTGAATAGCTCAAAAAGTAGTTTTATTATATATACTGTATTCTCTCTCTCTCTCTCTCTCACTCTCTCTCTCTCTCTAACACATGCTCTTATAAGTCTCACTCCACAAGTTCAAATCAATAAGCCATAATTTTTATTGCAAGCGTGCAATTCAGCCTGCAGTAGTAAAGGCAGCTGTAACACAGCACCACAAAGACATACTCCATGTGCCGTTAGCCAGAAATGAATTCCAGCTCTGAATGGACATTACTGCAAAGAAACAGGCAATCTTACAATCAATTTGCACTAAGGCACCACACACACACACACACACACACACACACACACACACACAGCACAGAGGCAGTTACGTTGTTTTGACAGAAAGCCACTCTGTAAGTGTTGTGGTAAAGTGGTTTATCAACACATTCAGCCATAAACACACACACACACACACACACACACACACACACACACCTAGGCAGCACCGCCCACAGCTCATTTCGTCCCTCTATTCCTCCCATTCCACTTCGCTCAGCAATTCACAGCAGCGTGAATGCATGCATTAAAAAAAAAAACATTTTTATTCTTAAATCTTCAATTCACATCATCTACAGTATGTGTTGCCACTTACTTTAAGGTTAGAAAGTATGACGTGTAATTCCATCTGGTAAACCAGCTCTGCCTTTCACATTCATCACAGTCGGCTTATTTTTATGGGGCACTGGACAGTTTTAGACTATCCGCCTCAACACAAAATTTCAAAGGTTCTCACTTTTAAATTATTATTTTAAAAAACTGCACAGTGTATTGTACAGATGTACACAGAAACACACACGGAATGTGTTTCCGGTGGCTCTTGCATATGAAAATATGAGAAGTATTGTGCAGGAATGAATCATTTCAGAGTTTAAAGCACATGATTAACAAAGCATCATGAAAGCATCCTGCAAGACGCAGAACATACCATACCCCTGTCAGACATGATGTGGTTATCGTGTCATTAGGTATAAATGTGATGATAAGTGTCATGATGTTTGTTATGACTGCAAACTGTGCGTGATATAATCATTATATGCAAATTGTGCTCTGTTAATAACCTGACAACTGGTGTAACTGTCTTAAAGATCATCTTACCAGAGATTATTTTAGCTATACAAATGGAAATGCAACATCATTGTAAACGATCATATATACAATATCATGTTCAAAAGTTAGTACCCTCTCTTTTAATTCTATGTTGTTGTTTTTTTTATGTAAAAACATAATAAAATCATCTGGCCTAGTGGGTCTCAGTATTAGGCAAATACAACCTCAATCGAATAACATCATTTTTTCCCCCAATTTAACCAAAATGAAGCCAAAAAGGAAAAAAAAAAGTGCAATACTGAGTTCCCCCATGAGTCAACAGTTTGTACAGTATGTTGATCCAACTTTAGCAGGAATAACTTAAAGTCTCTCACATAGTGGAGGAATTTTGGCCCATACTTCTTTACAACATTGCTTCAGCTCATTAAGATTTTCGGGCATTTGCTTATGCACAGTTCTCTTAAGGTCCCACCACAGCATTTCAGTTGGATTGAGGTCTGGATGTTGATTATGCCTTTCCAACACCTTGATTCTTTTTTTTTTTTTTTTAGCTATTCTGATGTAAATTTACTGGTGTGCTTCAGATCATTTTGACCAAGCTTTAGCTGTCGGACAGATGGCTTCACATTTGCCCCTAGAACACTCTGGTATACCGTTGAGTTAATGAGGGACACACATGCAAGATGCCCAGGTCCTGGGACTATAAAAACAAATGATCACCCTTCCACTGCCATGCTTGTGCTGAAATGTTGTTTGGTTTTCACCAAACCTAGCACTGGGCATTTAGGCCGAACAAGTCAACTTTGGTCTCATTTGTCCATAGGACATTCTTTCAGAAGGTTTGTGCTTTGTTCAGATGCAGTTTTGCGAACCTCAATCATGTTCGTTTTAGACAGATGAGCTTTTCCAGACTTTTCCAAACAAGCTGTACATGTTCAGTGTTCTTCTAATTGAGCTGTCATGAACTTTTTAACATGCTTAGTGAGACCTGTAGGGTCTGAGATGCGTAGCGGCAACTGGCTGCAACTTACCGTCTTAAATTCTGGTAAGCAGGAAGCAGTAAGGGGGCAGGTACAGTAGTATTGCACACAGGTTTTTTCTTTTTGGCTTTATTTTTGTTAAATAAATATTGAAAAATGTTATTTGTCGTTGTTCGTCTGAGGTTGTATTTGCCTAACACTGAGATTCACATACAGTAAACTGTATTTGTATAGCACTTCATAATAGACAAGAGTAAATACAATATACAGTATCAACTGACACTTTTTCAGAGCATTAAAAAATTCAGTAAGACGACAGGAGAATGGAATCTAAATGATTATAAAATTAAAAAATGTCAAAAAAAATATTATTATATATATATGTGTTAATATCAATTAATTTAATATGAAGAAATGGTGGCTCTAGACTTTTTGCACAGTTCGGCATAAATGTATAAATAAATGTAGTGGGGAAATTTAAAATTCATTGTTAATGTCTTACCCATTCCATGCACTACACCAAAGACTTTCTTAAGAACCAGTGGAGCTATTGCTAGAGTCCCCAAAATATTTTGAATATAACAAGTGGAAATTGTGCTTTTTTTTCTCAAAGGACACCTACAGTACATGATGTAAAATGAGCGTCAATTTACAATGAAGTACAGTACATTTAAAATACCCCCCAAAAATTAATCAATGAATAAAAAATACAGAAACAGGCACGGCTAAACTGGTCTGGGGATCACCATGGTAACGAAGGACACGATTAGGGCTGGAGAGACCTACTGTACCTAAACACCCTAAGCTGATGTAATAATAAGAGAGTGAGTAATCATGGCACAGACACACACACACACACACACACCACACACACACAGGCTTCACATTTACTTAAAGTCAAACATACATTAGAAAAGGCATTAAAAAGAAGTCATTTCGAAGGTATTTCAGTTATTATTATTATTTTTTTTTTAAACATATAACTTAAGTGTCCTCGGTTCAATCATGCACATTGTTACTGTTTGCAAGGAGGTCTGGATGTTCTCTCTATCCAGATTCTCCGAAGTCTGATATGGTGTACGAGTGTATGAGTGCACATGGTGCCCTGCAATGGACCAGAATGGCATTTGACGCAAATCCAGTAGAATCCACAAGAACCCTAACCAGGTCATTCATTTACTCAACCAAGCCATCATCATTGCACAATGGTCATGCCAGCTGTGCCAACCTTCTTACAACCTACAGCCACACACAGACTCATACACTGTGGCCGAATTGGAAAGTCTAATCGGCTTTCAACGTATGTCTTTGTAAAACCACCAAGCATTTGAAGAACATCTGTACAAACTCCATGTTCACATACCAGAGGTGAAATTTGTATGGTACAACTGTAGCAGTTATTACAACTAAATTTATTAATAAAAATGATCACTTATAATAACAGCTAAATTTTTATTACACCTCATAACAGAGAAAAGTGACAAATATGTTCACATACAGTATAAAATATGGATATCAAAGCATATTCTGTCAAATTAAGCTCCCAAAGAACAGGCAAGAGTGTCACCTCACCTTATTATCAAGTCACTTTCTTATATAGCACTCAAGCTTTTACCTGTAAACCTCCTGTGTAATTTATGAAGATGTTACATTGACAGATCAAGTCTACATGGTAGTGCGTTTAGTTTCAGTCTCTGGCTGTGAATAATATATACTGTATCCTGCACACATCTGTAAAGTGTAGCATACGACATTGTCTTTCATTAGATAAAATTGGCGCCATTTGATCCTCTTGTGCACAATTGTGAAGTTAACGTGTTTTCATTGCATGAAAAAAATCAATAATTAATACATACACTTAGGCTCTCCACAGGGGGTAACATATGAATTTGTGTCCCTGCAATAAAATTAAAATGCTTGACAGGGGAAATGCCTGGGGATTCCGGCAACTGTTGTGTCCCATTATCAGATCCCGCTCTTCTTTTAACCTGTTTATTAAAGGGAGCTGCTCTCTAAGAGGATTACTTTCAGAACACTGAGAATGTAATTACATGTGGAGTGCTGATGGGGAGAAATTCTTTTACTGATTTTATAGTAAGCCACTTTTATTTTACATTGATTGATAGTGTAATTAACATTAAAGGGGACCTACTGTATAATGCACAATTTGCGTTTTGATCATTGTTAGACATTTAGTTGCATCTTCAGTCTGCATACACATATAAAACCATAAAAAACCCTCCTTTCTGTCATTTTTCTATTTACGGATTTGTGTCTTCTTTTGTTTCATCTATTTAAAAAGGACATTTTCCTGTTGTGAACGCATATAAGAAGATCCCCTCCTCTGGATCGTTTCTCAGTTTTGCAATTCTCTGACATGCATTTGGAAGTTCGTCATGGTAATTTTTTTTTATAATGTGCTATATTAAGATAGAAATGTAGTACAAGCGAACACCTGGAGTACTTTGTAGAAGTTAGAAGTTTAAACAAAAAATATCCAGAAAACCAGAAGACAAGATGCTTCCTACAGTTACTAAACTCAAACTAGAAACTTACCAAAGCTATTTGCAGGAACTGGTACTATTCATATGATGAGCTTTTCTGAGCCAAAGGTCTCAGTGTGAAATCGAAGGCTAACAGTGAGACACATCAAAATCAAATGAATAGAGCTTTCAGGTGGTGCTAAAAAAAATGAGTGTATGTAGGGTACGTTCACCATCCTAGGCGGGTAAGTGTCATGTCATAGGGGAGAGTTAACCAATGAGCTGGCTTTGGCAAATGGCCAAATTAAAGACTTGAAGAAATGCCTTTTACTATCTCATCCCTTGTAATAAGCAGAAATAAATAAAGACCATGAAAGAGTTTATGAGCTGTTTATGTGCACATGCATTAAAGTGGACAGATGTTGGAATTATTTTAATGAATAAAAATGCACTATTATTCATGACCTTTGAGAGCAAATGAGTGCTGGGCCTTTTTTATAAAACAGTGACATTTGAACTGCTTTTAATCAACACAATAAAAATAGGATTTTGTAAGAGGATAAATGCAGTATCTGTGTTGGTGTTTCGCCGAAAGAAACTGAATTAATGCCCAGGATACTATATATTCAATATTCGAAATATATATTCAACAATATCGATTAAAAAATATTATTGGACTTTATACAAAGACAACAAATTTTTTCTAATAAAAGCAGACATTTCCCTTGAACTGATCATCTAACTGGACGAGGGAGCGTAGATGAATAGATCTGATAGACCACGTCTGCAAATCAGCACATATTAATTTGGCTTATTTTTTCACGCACTTTAATTGACACTCCGTTGCCCTGTCTGGCCCCATACACACCCCCTCTTCCCAAACCTCCCCCACCCCTGCACACACCCTACTCTCAACAGACAGGCACAAAACAATCGTCTACAACACCACTGCTGCCATCACCATTTTGCATGCCACCTCCGTCCAACATTTCTGAATCAAATGGCCGTTATTGAAAGCTTTGTAAAGCGGCGGGTTGGCTTTTGGCCCCCGAGTGCATTTATGAATCAATTTTGCCCTCTATAAAAAAAGGAGTTTTAACACTGGCTATTTTAGTGGAAATCCATTATATCATAAGTTGGCTGGTAGGAGCAGAGGGGGCTGCTCGGTCCGTCTATTCAAAATCAACAGGGCAAGGCGCTGCGGGCTTTGAGTAGACCTTAAATAGCTCTCCTGCTGATGCTTTGCTTTGTACCACAGCATCTATTTATCATCTCATTCCACCCTCATATTCGGCAAATACGTTACACACAAACCCGACATAAACTGCGCCTTCTGCTTTTCAGCAGCTCAGACCAAGAGAACGGTTTAGATGAAACAACTCTACAGTTATTTGTATCTTTCCATTCAAAAAGATTTATTATTAACCATATGCAAAAATCTACGAGCTTGTGGTTTAGTTTGGAGAGATTCAGTGATGGGGCCTGATGATTAACAAAAAAACAAAAAAAAACTAATCCAGTCAATAACCAGAACAGTGTTTAAATTGTACAGCCATTGATTCAGGCTAGTTAATGTAGCTGATGGGTTGAAAGGAACAGCACTTTAGCTTAGAGAAATAGAGGATAGGGAGATACGATGTGCTGAGACAGATAGAAAGGGAGATTTAGAGAAAAGAATATAACAAATGAAAAAAACATGCAAACAAAAATGCTCTGACTAGATGTGAAGTGTAAGCAAATAAGTACTTTCAGTGACTGTCAGTGACTCAGGAGCACGGGGTTTTACTAACAGATCAGTGCTTCATTTGCTCTGCTGCATTTATATGAAATATTCCAGTATTAACATTTAGGCAAAACACAGACCAGGTGTAGGAAGGTTAGAAATACCTGAAAGCCAAAGGGTGGAGAGTTTAGCGGTAATCACAGATTTATTGATCTTCATAACTTTCAAAAAGTATCAATTCAATGTTGTAAAAATGTCACCAACTGATTTAACTTTAATACTGTAAAAGAACATTTTATTGCCTGTCATGATAACCTTATTGTTCATCTATTTG
>JAQMYG010000019.1:2389147-2403485 GCA_030014215.1 Clariallabes teugelsi
ATTTACCTCACTATTTAACGTGTGAGGAATAACAGGATACGGCGCTCCATCTGGATTTAATACGAAACATTCACCCCTTTTCAAATTCTCATCAAACCCTAGATGAATACGATATTTAAGTGATGAATTTACAACTTACAGTAAATATTTCATCAGAATGAAAAAAAAGCTTGTTTTAAACTACAACTTAACGATGACTCATTCTCATTTTTTAATAATAAAAAACAGAATGGAAAAAAAATATTAACCCCACACAACAATATCAATACACTTACATTTGAACAATAAAATATGCTTGCTCCTACCATAACTTACTAAAAAATAAGTAAAAATGTACATTAACTTACCATAAAATACCGAGTGCTCTGAGTATGATGATCCAGTCAGAAGTAAAGAATCCAGAAAGTTCGCCAATAATAAACCAACTGCTAGGTGAAAATAACAGACATATTAAGTCATTAAACACCCCAATTGCTTCTTCTGGCAACTTTAAAATATTATAAAATATGCCAACACACTTTCCACTCACAGCTTTAGTGAATATTACTAGTAACTTACCTAAAATTACATCAAGATTACAGTTAGTAAATTTAGGGTTTTTTATTTGTGTGTGGTACAAACACACTTTTCTCATAAAATACAGTATAGCTGACTATTGGCACAGAATATAAAACCATGAACTCCCCACACCCCCATATCAAAGTGCGACTTAAAACATTGGAAATGAGAATGAACATGAAAATCAGCTTGTTCCTATCACAACTACAACATTTAAAATTTAGGTAAAAATTCATTATAACTTACTATAAAATACTGCCAGCTTTAAGTGGCGTGACCCTCGCTTCAGAAGTGAAGAATCCAGAACGTTCGTCATGCCGTGTCTCAATTCCAGGAACACAAAGGACAGACTTGACTTGGAAGTGCACTCGAGGGTTTGAGGACATCCAGTTTATTGCAAATGTAATGCAGCGTACAGGATGCATCACACAGTCGTGATATATTATACCATGAACGTATTATACCAAAGACTGCATTTTAGAAATACACAAAGTGAAATAAATCCGCTGTTTTCACCACTGCAGAGACATCACAGGCAGCGGTAGTTTTCAGAAGTTCTTTCCGAGGTGAGGCAGCGTTGGGCGGCTACATGAGCGCAGAGCACCTGTATTACCTGCCTGGAGCTCAAATCTCCCAAATTGTTGAGGCAACTTTTTAAATAGACTCTATCTTTAATAACCGATTGATGTTTTGAGCTGTACACACATACATTCTCACTTAAACGAATCTTAAAACTACACTTTGTGACACAATAACAGTAATATTTCAAACATTTTGCAGACTTTTTTGGAGAAACCAGAGAATAAAGAATAAACCAGTTGTTGGGTCAAAATAACCCAACCAGGTCTTCATTTGTAAATGACCCACTACATCTCATTTGACCCAATATAGAACCCGAAATAACCCAGAATTTTGACCCAGAATAAACAACCCAACAATGTGTTTACAGAAACAACCCAGCATTTTTTAGAGTGTATTGTTTAAAAATGTAAAAATTGGTAGTTTATGTAACAACCTCAGCAGCAACCTCATTTCCCCTCTCATCTGTTCCAACCATAACATTCCTCAAGATTATATTAAAAATGCAAGTGATTCTATATAAATACTGTTTATTATTCCCAGTTTGACTTGTACCATACAAACACAATGATACGAAGGCAAACCGGGACAAAGTGTTTTCCTTTAGTAACCTTACTAAAATTATAACAGGCTTAGCTTATTAGTTAGCTAACATCCCTAATTTGTATATTTAATTAACAATCCTACATAGCTTGTGTAAAATTGACCAAAAAAAAAACTAGCTTGCTAATGCTAAACAGCAAGATCAAGTTGTCTGCAGCGGACATGTTTAGCTACGTAGCTACTGTAGCTTTGTTCATTTATAAATGAGTTTATGTAATCCAGTTTGTTTCCACACTGTTGTGATCATAAAAAATTACGCCTGTGTGTGACATCAAACGTATCAAGAGGCTTGTCTAATGTATTTAATTTCTTACTAGTATAAATATTCAGGTACTGTATGTACTTTATGTATATCTGATGTGTTGCAGGTTAGGTGGCTGCCTAGCATCGTTGGGGGCAGGGGTGGCTGGGGTTTAAGGTGTTGGACTGCTGACCAGGAGATCCCTGGATCAAGCCCTGATACTCCCTGGCTGCCACTGTTGGACCCTTGAGCAAAGTACTTCACCTCCAAGTTCTCAGATACAACCAGTTCAAGCCCTGAGGTTGCTGGGATACCACTGTTGGACCTCTGAGCAAGTTCCTTCTCCCCCAAGTGCTCAGATCCAACTGGGAATCAAGCTACTGTAGCAACCCAACACCAGCCTCATTTTTGCGACACAGTTAGTAACTGCTACAGAAACAATGGATATATCACCACGATAGGGTGTATCTGTCGCCAATGTGCTTGATGGCCCATAGATAGAATCTTAGCATCATTTAACTACTGACAAAATGCCAAGCTATACAGATCTGCTAAAGTTTTGTGATGTGGTACATTTAGTGCTAATCCCCAATTAAAACTGGATTTTACAGTAGGTTTTAGCTAATAACAGTTTGATTTATCAGGTTGCTAGGCTAGTCGGGCACCAAGTGGTATATTCAGTTATGGTTCACCATCAGTTTAGCATGGACTCTAAATTAATTTTGCAAACCAACTCAAAACTTTATATCAGACGGGTCTAGTATTGCAAGG
Source organism: Clariallabes teugelsi (assembly GCA_030014215.1). Taxonomy (NCBI): domain Eukaryota; kingdom Metazoa; phylum Chordata; class Actinopteri; order Siluriformes; family Clariidae; genus Clariallabes; species Clariallabes teugelsi. The sequence goes on from JAQMYG010000019.1 coordinate 2,391,900, forward strand.
CAACTATTTGACAATGTGCTTTAAAGTAAAGATATTACACTCTACAGTATATCATGTTGGATCTGACTCTCTTTAGTGACATAACACCAGAATATACCCCGGAATCTGTTGTAATAGGGCATTATAAATGTTCATGTAAGCAAGGCATTATTTATGAAGCCATATGAACACTACGCCTCATCCCACTGCCTGAAATGTTAATCCCAGCACTGACTGTAGTGCCTCTACACAGAGAACTGTGCAGCTGTGAAGTCGCTCGTAGTCCTCAAGAGACGTTCAGCCATATAGGCATTAATATTAACAAAGCCACTGTAATGTGTGCGGGTCATTAAATAATCATAGATATACTGGAGCATCTTCCTCCTGCTCCGGCTGTGCGCTGCTGAGGAGATGCTCCTTTCCTGCCTTATTATTTTAAAAAATAATAATAATGAATCATTCAAATGCGTACAAATGTCAGGCGGTAAAACATACCTCACTGTTCGGCTTGCTCCTTCTAATGGGAGGAAATAGCTCAATGAGTTCTCATTATATGAGACAAGGATGTGGAAAGGATATATATATATATATATATATATATATATATATATATATATATATATATATAGCCCGTTTGCTTAAATTACCCTTGAAAATTGAGATAAAATGGAAAAAGAAATATTTGAGACATGAAATTTTCTATCCCAATCAATCATTTAAGCTCACTTCGTTATATATTTGTAATGATATACCTATTACAAATAGTGTCTCATTTAAAAATTTTTTTTTTTTGGGCCAATATATTCTCAGGTTCTGTGTTAAGAAGGTCCTCTGTGTCCGTCAATGAAGCAGGCTCACCATGGCGACTTTTCGAAAGCAATTTTTCTTTTTTCCTTCAGAGTAAATTCCATCACTCGAAGGAGAATTGAATGGGCTTTTGTCTATATATATAAAAAAAAGCAGCCCGTACAAAATCCTTGTTATCATTCATCATCCATCCTGGATTCGTGCAGTAACACTAATCATAGCCCTGCGATGGAGCACGTGTCCCTCAGTTCTCTCAGGCTCCAGGTGGAAATGACTATCTCTTATTCCTGTCAGATATGCGAGAGATCGCCATGGCGTGTTACAAAAGTTGCATGAAGCATCTAAAGAGCTTTCTCCATCTCACTGCAGCGGAATATAGGGAATACCGAGATGGAGCTTATTCTTGGTGTGTGTCTTTGACTTTGAGGGTTACAAGCTCAAACACTGAAATGACTTATTACACAAAGTCCATAATTTCAATTGAGTACCTTTTTAAAAAAGGAAAAAATTGTCATACAACTATGACTCCATGTTGTAGTATTAGTTTACGTATATTGCAGTACAAGTATAAGTTTAAATCTGAACATGATCCTCCCACCACTATGCTTCACATTGGTGAAATCTAGGTTGAAACCCTAAATATTTTAAATATTTGAATATAATAGTATTATTGTTACAGAGTGGCTTGTATAACTATTCATCCCCTTGGGTTTCCAACAAATATCAATTGTTGTTGGACTTCCGGCTGCTTCCGTCGAGGATTCTCTCTCGATTTATCCGGGCTTGGGACTGGCACGGCATCCAGTGGCTGGGGTTTGGGCATTGGGTGGGAACTTTACAAACCTGTTCAAGGTCTGTTAAGCTATTACGCATGCTTCAAAGGAAAGGAAAGTCATGCAATTATGCATAATAGTCAACAGTCAGCAGTTTCCCACTTCAAAAGCGACACATCACTGTGGTTATGTACTGTAATGCAACGGCATGCAGAAACGAAGTAGTTAAGTACAAGTACAGATATTTGCTGTAGTTTTGAGTGGAGTAAAAGTAAAAAGTATCATCTAATAAAACTAAACTACTTAAGTCAAGTACAGATACATGAAATATGTACTTAAGTACAGTACTTATGTAAGCATAACTTTATATTATTATTATTTGATCACCAATTATATTAGTTTACCACACACCTTATGAAATATATGAGCTATTTTGTTTAAATTCATGACACACAGTGTAATTAAGATGAATGCTTATACAAATCACTAGTATGTACAGTACATGTATGTATGCATGCATGTGTGATGATGATGATGATGATGATGATGATTATTATTATTATTATTATTATTCATTTATATTTAGTCATGGTTGTCTTGGGGTTTCCATGCTGTAAATAAAATATTGTGCAATAGTTAGGACACCTTTCATAAATATGTCACAGAGAGCTAAATAATAAAATAATAAAATAAATAAATAACAGCATTATGTGATACTTGTAGAGGTTGGAACCAGTGATGGGCTCCAGTTCTCATGCGACCCTGTATGGAGAATAATGCTCTTCCTTTGCCTTCTGTGCAGACTGGTAGAAAAGTTTGAGTTTCGCACTAAAATTCTAGACCTCTCAAGTACAGATTGCACCTACTGCTGGGATGTAGATTTATACACTGAGACAATCTGGAGGCACAACAGAATTTTTTTTTATATCTGCTTTGGTTGAGTGGATTGGGAAGATCAATGTGGCATTACCGACAGACATCTGCCTGTTTGAGCATGTGCATGTAACACATGGCTGTTTTAATAGAGTGAGGGAGCGAAGAGAGGAGGAAGACACAAGCACACACTCATACCTCAAATGAAACAGATACATCTGAACTTAGGACTGTAGTTAAAATTCGAATGATCTCTCGAATTCCTTTTTTTTCTTTTGAAATGGTTTGATTTATTTATATATTTTTTGTAATGATGTTCACCCACACTTTGTTCATTTGTGGTTACAGTTAATGCGATGTGTATGTAGAATGTTAAAAAGTAATAAACCAATGATTTCCTGTCAAACAGTCCAGCTCTTCCCAGCTATTTGTCCAAAAGAAGATGATTTTTTTGCACTTGTTCTTTGAGGCCATGACCTTTGCAGTATTTATTATGTAGTAATGCTTTATACAGTAGTGTGGAAGTAGGGAAACACATACAAAAAAAGCACAGAAAAAAAAGAACTTATACTTATGACGTACTAACTACAAAGTAAATATGACATACTGAATGTTATTTATTATGAGTTAGTAAGTAATAATCATGAGTTAGGTGGCACAGTGGTTAGCACCGTTGCCTTTCACCTCTAGGGTTTGGTAGAGTTTGCATGTTTTCCCTACGTTTGGTGGGTTTCCTCCACGTTCTCTGGTTTCCTCCAACAGTCCAAAGACATGCAGATTCAGCTAGTTGGCGTTCTCAAATTGCCCGCGTGTGAATGTTGACCAGAGGTCCTACTGCAGTTGTAAAATGGGAATGAATACAATGATTATCACCATTGGCCTCCATGGTCTCTAGCTGGACTACAGAGGTTACTAAAGTAGATTCAATTTGATTTTTCAATTCAATTTTATTTATATAGTGCTTTTACTGTAACAATGGTCATTGTCTCAAAGCAGCTTCACAAAATTAAAAGAAGATGGATGAATGGAATTATGCATAAGTCATAATTATGAGATAAGGCTTCATGAGAACAAGTCTCAATTATGAGATCATAAGTTGTAATTATGAGATAAGTAATGGAGATGACATTTAGATGACATTTAGAATGAGAGACATAATTATAAGTCGCTTTGAGAAGTCATAAGTATAAGATAGTAAATCACGGTTATAAGGGATAAGTTGGTAAGTCATAATTGTGAGATGAGTGGCTATAAGTAGTCATATGTACTGTAAGTCATGATTTCTGTATGTCAGCAGGTCATAATTATGAGATAAGTCAGTATGAGATAAGTCATACATATCAGATAAGTCACTCTGAGGAGTCATAAATATGAGATAGACAGGCCCTTGTCAGATAAGTCATAATTATGAAAGAGTAAATCATGATTACAAAATAAGTTACAATCATAATTATGAGTTACGCGATTATGAGATAGTAAGTCATAATTATGAGATAATTAGTCATAATTCTGAGATAATAAGTCATATAAGCCATTTTCTTCCAGTTATATTCCACTTGTACGATCCTCATATGATGACTACCAAGTATTATTCTTTTGCCATCCTTCTTTTTCAAGACATTCATTAAGTTTATAGGTACCAGGTGCTAATAACCCGCAAAAGTGAGAAGAAATTACAACAGTCCAGGTCTCGGGATGTTAAAACACAAATTACACAATGCACGAATTCATGTGCAAAGTGCTTGTTGATTTACATGTTACGTCCTCAGCTTGATGCTAGCTTCAAGTCAGATTAGCAAAGCAAACCAACCATACTAGCTTCTACTTTACTTTCCTCCAGACTTTTATTTTTATTTGAAATTTGCCTACAGAATTTTTGTAGGCATGTGACTAATATCCCAATAATATCCCAATAATATCCCAATAATATCCTAAATAGTGTAAAATGGAAAGCTATTTCACTATGTAGGATGAACAATTCTCGTGTTCCACACACCAAGTAGCGCCCTTGATCGAGAGGGATTTGAGATTCAGCCGTGTGTTTGAAGCTAGTTAGCTTTGTAGCTGACCGTTAACCATGAAACAACACAATACAACCTCACTTGTAAGCTATTCTTCCATGTTTGCACATCAGACAGTACTTGGGAACTTAACGTAGGAACTCCTGCTGTGAGTGTGGAACTGTATAAAAAACCCAAGATTGTTCTGAGAAATTTGTCTGGATTTGCAACTTTATAACATTGTATCTAAAGGAGAATACATCAGTGACAAATCTGTACTGTATGTTCATAGGAAATGACTTTGTTGCTCCCTAGTCTAAACATAAACGGTTTTTTCAGGAATTGAGAAGTCACTAATACTGTAATCGATTTTTATATACTTTCCATACAGCTTCTGCTTTAGGTCTGATGCACAACCAGCGACCCGCCTATGCGTCAGTGTCCAAGACCTGCTTAGGTGCGTAGCAAGTGGCTCAGCCTTGACCTGGGTTTCAGAGACTCCATCACTCTTGAGTGATTTCAGTGGCAGAGGATATTTTATCTCAGTCGACTCTCATGGATATACAGTACGCATCACCAAAATGTCAGAGTGGGAGAGAGAGAGAGAAAGAGAGAGAGAGAGAGAGAGAATACATTCCTGATTATTTACTTTCCTTTATACCTACAGTATATGTTATTCTGAAATCAAAAATTAAGAACCAGGCAGTTAACTTAATCTAACTATAGCTGTTATGATCTATGGGTTATCTAGCATTACAGGATGAATGATAAATATTTGCTTGCCAGAGTGAGATACATTATACAGTAGTTGATGCTATAGTCAGTTTATTTAAGGCCTACTGGACTGGGAAAAAAACAGGTCCTACAGTAGGTTACCATAAATCAAACCTCAGCCACATCTCAGTATTTTTTATTTACCTATATTTATTATACCTTCCTGTGATCAGCACATGGTGGCACGGTGGCTTAGTGGTTAGCACTGTAGCCCTGCACCTCAAGGTTCTGGGTTCGATTCCAAGTTTAACCTAAGGACAGATTTTTAATGAGATAAAGCTTGCTAACAAACGCAAACCTAACTCAGACTTAAGGTAAGTAAAAATGAGTTGGAGAAGTGTGACATTTCTGGCTGCAAAGCAAAAAATAAACCTTCATTTCATGACTCCTGCTTCCAACAAATCAACTCTGAGACCTGACCGTTCACTCGCTGCCAAATATATCTCACCTCTTGACAGGTGTCAATGTAATGAGATAATCAACGTAATCCACTTCACCTGCCTGTGGTTATGTCGGATCTGAGTATGTACTGTAGCAGTTTAGGCAGATATAGCTGTACCTTCTGTATGGAATAATGTTTTTCATAGCACTTAAACAGTTTAAATAAAAAGGCGGTATAATTATGAGCTGGAAAATAAAAATAATAGCAAAAGGAATCATTTTGTTGGGTTCTGGGAGTTGAGGTTTTTTTTTTTCGTTTGAGTTTTGTTAAATATTCAGACTAAATATGCTTCAAAATAGAGTTAAGATTAGTCTAATCTTATAGACTAGACTGTACACATCATACTGGTGGTATGAGATTGATTTTATTTTGTTTGCTTTGATTTCCCCCCCTTGTAATGGTACACCATGTAACCTCTGGAGCCTGAGAGCAATTTTTAAAATGTACATTTGGTCCATATACAGTATGACTATTTGTTCCCACTTAAAGCTGCAATATGTTAAAACTTTTTTTTTTTTTTTTTTTTTTTTTACTTATCTTATAGGTATTGTAGAGTCTCGTATGAATTTTTTTCTAATATTTTTTCTTATTTCTTAATAAAATCTAAGTGTTCTCTCCAGATCACTGGACAGAAAGTTTTGAATTTTTCTCTTGAGTCTATTCAAAGTTCAAATTTATAGTTTTGAGTGTAACTGTCAATCAAAGGTGGGCGAGTAAAAATAAGTGAAATATTACTTGAAAAAAGGTAAAAGTCCTCACTTTACATTTGTACTTAAGAACAAAAGTATCTACCTTCAAATTTACTTAAGTATCAAAAGTACTGAGCTTGTATTAGCTCACAGTAGCCTTAACATGATAAATGAGTCTGTTTTTTTTTCACTTCTGATTTCAAACACCTGCTACACGATTAAGCGTTTCATAGAGGGAAGTCAGATCATGCAATTATGCATAATAGTCAGCAAGTGATGATATCACTGCTTCAACTTCCACACGCCACTCTGGTTATGTAACATAACACCATGTAGAAATGTAGTGAAGTAGAAAGTACAGATATTTAGTGTAGGATGTAGTGGAGTAATAGTCCAGTAATAAAAGTACTCGAGTAATAAATCGTCCATCATATATACTGAGTTATCCTGTATAAAGGGTATAAAGGGGGCTGGAGCCTATCCCAGGGCACAAGATAGGGTACACCCTGGAGGAGGTGCTAATCCATGGCAGGGCACACACACACACAATACGGGCAATTTGGGAACACCAATTAGCCTAATCTTCATGTCTTTGGATTGTGGTAGGAAACCGGATTACCCGGAGGAAACCCGGGTAACCAAGCACAGGGAGAACATGCAAACTCCATGTACACAGACCCTGAGGCGGGAGTCGAACCCGAACCCTGAAGGTGCAAGGCAATGTGAAATATTGCACTTAAGTACTGTAGTCCCTCACATTCAACGTCAATTTGGAAGAGGACCCGATAATAAAGTGGCCGTCCAGTGTATATGCGGACAAACACAATTTAAAGGCTGCCTACTTTAAATATTCCACTGGACTTGTGAAAATCATGTACAGCCTGAAAAAAAATAATAAATCTGCCTCCTTTATGGATTTTTTGGTGTTGCATTGCCATGGCAACAGGCAATCTGTTTCCAGTGGTGTCGTGTTCAGCGAGGCGAAACCCACGACCCAAAAAGTCATGCCTACTCATTATTATTATTCGACAACGCCTAAATATCTGAGAAATCTCACAGTAAGCCGTGGAAGGATTATGCCGGGGAAAAAGAGGTCATTTTATTTATTTATTTATTTTCATTTTTTTTGGGAAAAGCAAATGAGTTTAAATCACTTGGTGCTAAAAGCTGAGTATTTTCCCTTTTACCAGAGCTGCTCGGTATATTATTTTGTGATGAGTGTCATATCATTGTGTTTTCAAGTGGTCAAATAATTCATATACTTGACCTAAACAAACACAGACTATTATATAACTTAATTATATATTTTTTAGCTATTGGCTGGATATTGTTTGTAAGGCTTGAAAGTGAAATAAAGCTTAGCACACATCAGCACAATAATACACATGCAACTATGTGTATTAAAATGACAGTGATACAGTAGCTTGTTTAACTATGTTCTTTTACGAGGGGTGTTCAAATCAAACTGGGAACTTTTGATTGTGCAGAATAAGAGAACAGAGTTACGAGAGTAAAAACTCCCTTTATTTCTTTATTTATGTATATAAAACTATCCATCTGTATTGTCCTGCATTAAGGTAGGGGGAAAAATCTAAGAGTCTCACCAGGTGGCGTAGTGGTAGCACTGTTGCCTTGCACCTTCAGGGTTTGGGTTCGACTCCCACCTCAGGGTCTGTGTACATGGAGTTTGCATGTTCTCCCTTAAATATATATAAATAATAAATAAATAATAAGTTAATATAAATAAATAATAATTAAAAAAACCTTTGCCATTTACTCAATAGTTCATTCTTGCATTTATCCATTTGTTTATGTGCACTCAAAAAAGTTTTGGTGGGTTTCCTCCGGGTAATCCGGTTTCCTCCCACAATCCAAAGACATGCAGATTAGGTTAATTGGTGTCCCCAAATTGCCTGTATTGTGTGTGTGTGAGTGTGTGTGTGCCCTGCATGGATTAGCACCTCCTTTAGGGTGTACCCTACAGTACCTTCTGCCTGGGATAGGCTCCAGCACCCCTGTGACCCTTTATACAGGATAACTCAGTATATATGATGAGACGATGATGAGAGTCTCATCAGTGTGCTGTACAGTACTTGAAGTCTCCTGTAGATGTCAATCAGTTTTATGCCTTCATTCCCCAGGATTTTTACAAGTCCCAGTTTGACTCGAACGCCCCTCGTCTTTCCAAAGGAGACTGCAAAGTGTGCTCTGTGAAAATATCAGTAGCAGGTAATACAGTAATACAGCAAAATCCTATAATACAACTAACCTGATTAGAAATGAACACAATGTGCAGAGAATTGCGTTCACATACGAAGCTGTTGAATATGACAGCAGTTCACTTCAGCTAGCAAATATGTCAGTAATATTATTATCAGTATGAAAAGACATGCAAAGATTAAAAGAAAAATTATGCATTGATTGATGCATCGCTAGCAATAAGTACTTTAATAGACATGTAGTATTTTTATCTATAACTATCGTTTCTATGTCAGGCGCAGGGCTTCAAGTTAAATGCACACACTTCTCACACATGCACACACACACACACACACACACACACACACACACGCTGTGCTCCATGCCATGCATATTTTTACGAAAGGGCATTTGTGACATTAGAATTCACCTGATGTCCTGGTTCCTAAGTGGCTCAATGTCACTCCGCAGAGCGACGTGACGTCAAACTGCAGATTCATGGGGGGAAAAATGTGCTAACTTATTACTCTCGTGCTTATAATTTTTACACGGGTAACTGTGCTGCTGAATTCTCCAATCTGACTGTTCAGTGTTTGTGTCGTCCAGCACCACATCACAGGATAAAGAGAGATTTAAAACGTGCTTATTCTGGGACATAATGGTCTGTCACATGAACAGATTTAAAAAAAAAAAAAAAAAAAAAAAAAAGTAAATCAGACGATGTTTATTTTATGGAAGGAGTCTCCAGTGCCAGTGCTAACATTTAGAGGTCAAAGTGTGGACTAATATTTTCCATCATCAGGACAGCTTTTTAAAAAAATGTTTTTTAAGTTTTTCGATTTTGTTAGCTTTGTTTTTTTTTGTTTTTTTTTATTGACTTCAAATGACAAAAAAAAAAAAAAAAAACTAAGATATTAATAATGTTTAAAGCTGCTGTAAGTAAAAATACCGTGGGTGCTAAATTTTTTTCGGTAAATGTTACTATAAATTAATAAAAAAAAGAAACATCCATAAAGTTTTGTAATCATTTGTAGGTTCGTAAAAAAGGAGCATTTTTAAAAAAAAAATACTGTATATAGGAAATTATTCAAGTTATACAGTACCACACCACTATGCATGTCGTTGATTATTTTCCTGTAATAACACAACATGCATTTCTTATTCCTCTTGTCTTTGCCAACAATTACAGAACAATTACTATTTAAGAACGTCACGCTCTTCAATCGTAGATTATTCAAAGGCGTTACAGCGTGACGAGTCTGACAGGAAGCGCTAGAAATAAACATTTGCCTTTCCTGCGCGCAAACCTGAAAGTAAGCACAAAAGTTAATCGAAGAGAAAAAGCATTTCCTTTTCAATTAAGCAACTTGTTAACTGAACTTCTAATTGCGCTTTACTTTTCATTCTTTTTCTTTTTTTTTTTTTTCCATATCCAGCTCAGCACTTTGCAAAAAAATAGCTGAATAGATAATAATTAAACTACGGGTCTGAGGGAACAGATGGGAGCTTTGCCGTATATACTGTAGAGTATAAACTTATCGACTTATCGTTATTATCGTCATCGCAATAAAAAAAAAAAAACAGTATTTAAACAAACAATGGGAGAAGAAGCACATTGTTGCTGCCTAGGGAAGATGCACAGAGCCGTGCATATGGCGAATATAAAAACAATAAACCAGTGACTGAAGTGTACGCCGTAATAAATGAGAGTGGAGGAATTAAAAGTTTCAAGAGGAGCAGGGTTTTAAACCGAAGTTCTTCAAATCACTGCAGGGAAAGTACGAAAGAAAAAAAAAACACATTGTTTTTTTATTTTATTTTATTTCCCAGATGTTTGAAGTAAAACGCTCTAAACCTCAAAGTGTGCAAATTAGTTTCCAACATTAATTGCTGCCACATCAACTACCACGAATATCACCATGAGCTACGGGAAAGGATTTTTAATATTTAGTACTATAATAAGGTTTATAATAAATTTGTTCATTTATTTACTCAATGTTTCAGGCACCGGTGGCTCAGTGGGAGGTGTCTCGCCTGGCTTGTGGAAGTCTCGGGTTTGTTTCCTGGCCAATATACAAACTTACTTAAGTCAATGGGTGCACTGCTGATCCCAAACCAGGATAAAACAGGAAGGTCGCTTTAGGAACAGCATTTGGCTATTAAAATAAATATTAAAGTTAAATATAAATAAATAATAAAAACAAAACTGTGCCATTTACTCAATAGTTCATTCTTGCATTTATCCATTTGTTTATGTGCACTCAAAAAAACAATAAAAAAAAAAAGTTGAGTGAAGTTTTAAACAAAGTTGAATAAGTGCAGAGAGTCCCTTCTACAGTATATGTTGTGAGTGGACCCCATGGGTCCTCAATCAGTAAAAAAAACAAAAGTGAGCTGAAGTTTGTCTATGGCGATGTGTGTACTGTAGGCCACGCTGTACTCTGGAAAGTGTACTTTAATATTTTTGGAAAATTCTGATTCTTTGTTTTTATAATTACGGAATTATTATTTTATTTGTTTACGCTTTAAAACCATATATACAGTATCAACCAGAACCACTCTTTTATAGTCTGAGGCCTGGAATAGAACTGGAATAGAACTTGTTGCTGAGTCTTTCAGAACTGGTATTGTGAAAGAAGGGTTCTGGCAGCACGAGGAATCATTTTTACATATGAACTGGTCACCACATTGTGTGCTGTAATCAAATAAATCTTATATTAAATAACAGAAAAACCTAAAGTTTTCATTGAAAAAATTCCTATGTTTCCATGAGTTATGACCCTGTTAATTTCACCTTTTTTGCATTTAACAAATTGCCTCAATGATTTGTGAGTGTTTTCTTAATTTTTAAACAGGATAGAAAGCAGGATATAAAATTGATACTGTATCCTGGCTAACTCTTTCCCATTTTTTCAGATTCTGATATCTGAGATGTTGACCATTGTGCTGTCAATGTTTTTATTTTATTTTATTTTCATTCATTCATTCATCTTCTATACCGCTTCATCCTGTATTCAGGGTCGCGGGGGGCCTGGAGCCTATCCCAGGAA
>JAQMYG010000019.1:2441602-2459229 GCA_030014215.1 Clariallabes teugelsi
CAGTAAAGTATAGATACCCAAAATTTCTACTTAAGTAAGGTAACAAAGTATTTGTACTTCGTTACTTGACACCTCTGTTCACTATCGCATGTGTATAATGACAAGAAACGTTTAAATAAATGCACTAAACATCTCCAGCACCATTTACTTGTCAAAGTGCAAAGCTCTATATGTGTGAGTGAAACAGTATGTGGGTGTGCTGGAGCAAAGCAGTAGTCATCCACCACAGCTTGCAAAAGTTTTGACCACTTATTTTTTTTTTCCCCTTACTCAAATGTAGCTTTTTAAATTCACCAGCAACTTCACTCAAGTCAGATCATTATCATGCACTATATATGAAAAATAAAACGGAGCCTAAACTGAAAATAAGTATGCCTAGGCACTATACTGCAATTATTCGTGATTGGAGGCTCACGGGAAATAGAATGGAGTATCGTCTGGATGAAAAACAATAAAAAATGGTATTTGTAGATTTTAATGAGCATTTACTCAGGAATGACAAGCAGCTCTAAATGAAGTATATACCTCCTCGTTTCAAACCATAACAAATGAAATCATTCTGAGCAGGAAGAAGAATCAGGGTGAGAATGAATCTCTTTCCCATTTGTTGTTCGATAGGCATTTATCAGCCCCCCGAGCCTGAGGTAAGAGGAATAAGTCCAGGTAGGATGGACCGTGCATTTATCACATGCACCTGACTGGATAAGTCTAGATGAGTAGCGGAAGAGTGTAGGAAATGGCCAGAAGAATGGCCAGATGTTTACAGTAAGACAAACCTTCTCACCATGAGGCGAGGACAAGAGAAATGAGAGCGTAACTCCGGTGTGACGGACTTTTTAAAAATTAAACAGCTTTATTGGGGAAGGATGTCTAAGCAGAGTTAAAGTGAAGTGCTTTGAGAAGAAGCGAAAAGAGAAATCCCAGAAAGGAGAACATCAGTTTAATATGCAGATGAAAACTGTATCCCGTCTGCAGTAGGTTAAGCCTGACGATGATCCAAAGAGAACTGTAGAGATGAAGAGAGCTTGATCGTGATAAGAGCATGTCTAGAGAAAGAAAGGATGAATTCACCTCTAATATTTCTGACGTGTGAAATTCACTTTTCTTTTGTCAACTTTTTAGACAATCAAATTGATTCCCAGTGTATGATACAATAAATGAATAAATAAATAAATACTTTTGTTCTTTTTTCATTTTGTAGTGGCTAGGGATTATCAGGATTGTAGTGTCAAATTAGAATTACCCCTATTGTGACCACATACAAGAAAATACCCCTCCCCCAGCTAGTTGCTCTGATCTAATTTTAGCTGGCTTGCTGTGGTTCTGCAGTACCTCATTTACATAAACACCGAAATAGCATGTTCGGTGGAGGAGTGAAACAGAGAAAGTTAACCCAAGGCATAAAATAATGCATACCTGATGGGTATTTCAACCTTAGCATTAACACAGTTTGGGGGTATCTGAGACATGTGTTAACTTGTGAAATAAATAGTAAAATATGGGGCATTTAATCAGACTGTGAGTTTGAAGTAAGATATGAGCTTTCCCGTCTGTGATTCTCTTCCTGGATTGACTTATAATAATAACCAGTGTTGGGTGTAACGCGTTAGAGTACTCATATTACTTTTTTTTTGATGTAACGAGTAATCTAACACATTAGGTCCACCATTTAAGTACTCAGTTACTTAGTTATTTTAAAAAAAAATGTAATCCGTTATTCAGACTATTTATGTAATCCGTGAGCCAGACAGCAATCATTCCCAATCCATTAGTGTGTGTGTCTGTGTGTGTGTGTGTGTGTGTGTGTGTGTGTGTGTGTGTGTGTGTGCGTGCGTGCGCGAAAGTCGTCCTACAAGCCCAACATTGATAATAACTAATATACTTTACTATTACACTGAGAAAAATTACTTAGCAAGTGAAAATACCTTGAATATAGTTCAAATAATAATAAATAATATTACAAACCAAACCTAGGGCTATTAGATTTATTTCTAGTCAAATTTAACTGAAAAGTTATGTAAGTAAAAGGTTCTTGTTCTACTGGCAGATAATTTTACAAGTTTTAAGGACTTATTTCTTGAAAGAAGCAAAATTAAGTGAGAAAAGAAAAAGACATTTTTGTTTAAATGTTTAGAAACTATATAGTAAATTATCTTATATTTGGTTTGTGATAATCTTATTTAATGAAATTGTAGAAAATATTGATTATATTAAATATATTTTCACTTTCTATTCTGCCATTTTTCTTTCTTTTTTTTCTTTTTAGTTTTGGAGTATTTGCTTAATGACAGAACTAATGTGGGCCAAGAACAGAACCTTGAGGAACACCTCAGACAAGGTAATACATCTTAATAGCTAATTCGACTAATCTGTTCATTACTATTTTTGAATAGCCCTCATTTAAGATTATATTTGAATACAAAATATTTTCCCAGAACTTGTACAAAATATTTTGCATGACAGAGCGGTAACGCATTTATAATACATGCAAAACTGCAACAGGTTTACTCAGGTTGATAATATGCTGCATTTTCAAAAACATGCAGACAAAAACATGAGAATTTCTCCACCTTTGAGGATGTTTTTGAAGTGGCTTGTTTTTAGTGACAGAAAAGGCTGTTTATATTTGGAAAGGAGGCCAAAAAAAAAACATTTTTTAAATTCTCTTCATATATCTGGACAGACTTTTGATGCTGTTGCTGTTGTTAGATCCCACAGATATGAGAGAGTGACTAAAATACGAATGAATCCATCAACGCAACTACAAATTAATCCTCAAGTCAGCAATATTAAAACAAATCTCTCCACTGAGTTTGAATTGGTCGTATCACCTGTTTCACGGTCACAGTTCATGAAGTCGCAACTCAACGAAACAATTCTGTTCCCCTCAACTATTTTGCAAGTCAGGCAGAACTGCATCAATATATGGTGAACCTTGTTATTTCCCCACAGTAGGGTAATTTATTCTCTTGATCTTCAGTCAAAGCAGGAGTCTCGTTTGAGCTGAGCGAGCACACAAAGCTGAGATTGCACCTCTATTGCATTCTGCCACCACCAAAGTATTTCCATTGCGTCGATGTGATTCAGCTGCTTTTGTGTGCTACAAGCGGTCGAGGGTCAAATTCGACCTGCCCTAAATTACTTAAAATTTGTAATACTACCTTGGGAAGATTTTTTTTCCCCCCATGATACATTTGGCTCCATCGTTATGCCTCAGGAACAAAACAGCAGAGTTGGAAGCAGAAAAAGTCATTAAACTTGGACGAGCTGTGACATTTGATTTGTCGGCGATGAGGAATTCTTTACCTGATAAATTTTACTATTAGGGTAGTGCAAAACGCTCAGCACAGACTGACATGAGTAATAAGCACTTGTGTCAAACGGGAAAATAGTTCCACGTGCTATTCTGGTTGGCAATCAACCACAGAAACGGTCCCTTGGAATGGCTTGGAATTGCGAGCTGATGCATAAGGTCACTGACAAAAAAAGTTTCATGCGATGAATCACATAGCCTTGGAACCCAAAACATCCTGCACTATGCTCGAGCAATTTATAATGGGCACACACCTACACTGTCACACATTAAGTAGAAGTGACTCAGTGTACAAAGCAAAATGTCAGATATAAACGAGAAGTTTTAAATGACACAATGCTGGTGCAGAGCTGTTGCTTAATATATATATGTATATATATACTGTATATAGATAAATGTCAAAATCTGTATTAATTAGCTTCTTATTCGGAACTTCCAACAACCCCAGCACACACCATGTAAACTTGACTTTGGTACCATTACTGACTGATCATGACACTTCACTTCTTGTTTCATAGTTTTATAATGGCACAGAAAGGGGTGTAATAATCAGCAGAGGAGATGGAACACGTCACTAATATACAGTACTGTGCAAAGGTCTACAGACACCTCTCATTTCTCCATAATACAGTAAATTCAAGAAATGTGAACAAATGTTTTACTTTTGTGCCTAAATATACAATTTTAAACTTGATTGTTTATATAAACATCCTCAGCAGCAACCTCACTTCCCCTCTCGTCTTTTCCGACAACTCCGCATTCAGCATCACCGGCCTGATCATCTGTCATCATCTGCACCTGTTTCTCACAGGTTCATGCCAAGTTAGATGATTTTTTTTTATCCTTGAAAGATTCATAGGTCACTGTGTGGCTTCAAACAAAAGGCATTATTCTGAAACTGCTTAGGTACAGGAACTGGACTGAAAATCTGAGATAAAACCTTGCCAAAATAAGAGGCTGAAAAAGTCCTTCAGGAAGCCTGGAGAACTGTTCCACAAGACTACAGTACATTAAAAATGCAAGAAGGTCTGTCTCTTTGTAAGCAAAATATGAAGAAATGAGAGATGGTTCAATACTTTTACACAGCGCTGTACAGTATATACCCCCAGTTTTATAGGACAGGAAGACTGCTCATTTTTGTGTGTGAAAGTGCTTGTACTCAGAACATCATGGAAAACATATACCTTGTGTATGACTAAAGGCTTAGCACAGTAAAACCCCAGTGCTGATTTAAGACTTTCAGAGTTCATTTGGTCCAACTGTACACTATACAGTATTAAATCAACACTCTGCGTGTTACTTAAACACTGGGGATTTTTCTGTGCATAATCCCATTGCATGCATTCAAATATTACTGTGCAATGCATCTAAAACACAAATAAAAAGTATAATTTAAAAAGCGCCAAATGGGTGCCTTCAAGTGGGAAACCTGAATGCATTAATGCGACCTTTGGAATTGTGTGGATCCTTCTGATCCACTTCAGAGAGAGTTCGTCAGTGTAAACACCAACCTGCAATTACTATATACACTAATCCCCTCCTCAAAAGGGACATGCATACAGTAGCATGCGAAAGTTTGGCCACCCCTAGTCAAAATTTCTGTTAATGTGAACAGTTACTGTAAGCAAGTGGAAGTTGAATAATCTCCAAAAGTCATCAAGTTACAGATGACATACTCTTTATATTTTAAACAAAATCATTTCTTTTATTTTCATCTTTTACATTGATAAAAAATAAGAGAAAAGGAAAAGGGCCCGCAGCAAAAGTTTGAGCACCCTGCATAATTTGTACCTACTGTAGTAGCACCCCCTTTGGCATGCACCACAGCTTGTAAACACTTTTTAAAGGCAGCCATGAGTCTTTCAGATCTTGTTTGCGGAATTTTCTTTGTCTATTCTTCCCTACCGCAGTCCTGCAGTTCTGTGAGATTCCTGGGCCGTCTTGCACGGACTGCTCTTTTAAGGTCTATCCATAGATGTTCAAATCATGTTTGGGTCAGGTGTCTGTGTGGGACATGGCAAAACCTTCAGCTTGCGTCTCTTGAGGTAGTCCTTTGTGGATTTTGAGGTGTGTTTAGGATTATTATCCATTTGTAGAAAACATCATCTTTTCAACTTCAGCTTTTTTACAGATGGTATTATGTTTGCTTCCAGAATTTGTTGGATTTTAATTGAATCCATGATTGATCCACCCCCATGCTTAACAGTTGGACTGGTGCTCTTTTCATGAAATTCTGTGCCCTTTGTTCTCCAATCATACCTTTTCTCACTGCTGCCAGAGAGTTCTATTTTAAACTCGTTCGTCCACAGGACTTTTTTCCAAAATGCATCAGACATGTGACAAATATACAGATGCTGAATTTTCTGGTGATGACACAGAAGAAGTTTTCTTCATATGACTCTTCCATGAAGGCCATATTTGTGCAGGTGTTACTGAAAAACAACTCAAGTGTCGCCAAATGTTCATTGGAGATCTTTTGCAGTCAAACCAGGGTTGTAACTTGCTTTTCTAGCAAACCTACAAGCAGTTCTCTGTGTTTTGGGTGAACCAGAACTTATCTTCACCTCCACTGTTTCTATTAACTGCTATTTCTTAATTAAATTTTTGAACTGAGGAAATTGGTACCTGAAAACACTTTGCTATCTTCTCCTGGGCATCAGTGATTTTCATTTTCAGAGTGCTAGGCAACTGCTTAGAGGAACCCATGGCTGCTGATTGCTGGGACAAAGTTAGAGGAGTCTGGGTGTTTAGAAAGCTTTGAACTTTGCATCATCTGGCCTTTACTAAAGATGAATGTGAACAAGCCATGTCCTTAACAGACTATTTAAGGTCTGATACCTTGGTCAGAGTTATGTGAGAGCTCAAGTCTCATGAGGCTTCCCATTCTTTTTGCTGCTTTTTTTTTTTTCACTCTAAAATTGTAGAAAACAAAAACGATACACTGATATTGCTTAAAATATTGCAAAAAAGTGTTTAATGTTTAACTTTATGCCTTTTGGAGATAATTTCATCTTCCACTTGCTTAACTGTTCACATTAACCAAAATTTTGACCAGGGGTGCCCAAACTTTTGCATGCTACTGTATCACAGCTCGTTAGGAAGCTGGGGTCAGAGTTCAGGGTCAGCCATGTTAAAGCAACCCTGGAGCAGAAAAACGGTAAAGCTCTTGCTCAAGAGCCCAGCATTGGCAGCTTGGTGGAGCTTGAACCGCCAACCTTCTGTTCAGTAACCCAGAGCATTAACCCACTGAGCTACCTCTGCTCGGACTTGAGCTCAATTGTGAAAATGACTAAAACTCTAACATTCTTGTCTGGAAAAGGCTAAGCAGCCATTAATCGCTTCACCTTACTCCTTCATCCATTCATGTTTAGCAGTCCCTTTAATCCTGGACAGGATCAGGAGACTGTCCCAGGAGATGAACAAGAATGACATTCCATTGAAAGCACACAAGCCCGCACACAAGCGCGCACACACACACACACACACACACTTTTATAGCTCATAGGGGCAACTGACTATAGAGTAGCCAGTCCACTAAAGTCGAAGGAAACGAACCCATATGGACATGGGGAGAACTTGCACAGAAACTCAACACTGACAGCGCTTAGAAACGAACCATGGTGAGCAACAACACAACATACTGCGCTGCTATACCCTTATGGCATCACTCAAGAAAAACACTTCCATCAGGAAAACTATTTTAAAAAATTTGAAAAAATATTAGAAATAGAAATCACTTTAATATTAGGACTACACAACAATGTAGCAATGCCATAGTCATCATTTACTGATTAATTATACACATTTAACACTTCTTACTTAAGTAAACATCATCAAATCAACATAGATTTTTTGGGGAATATCCATTCAGTTATGTAACGCAATTCTTTTGTCTGACAATTTACATATTGGACAACAAAATCAGATTTTTATTTTATTATTATTTTTTTTTAATGTGTTTGCATTTGAGGTTGCCCTTGTTCTATAATGCAACAGGTATCATGCTCTAAACTATTCACGTACTGGCAGGCAGCACAGCAACCTACAGTATGTGGTATAAGTAAATTATTTGCTAAGTTTGTTTCATTGTATTGGGAGATCCTTTCGTGATTCCCATCATTATTGATTTTGCTTACAGTATTGGTGCCTATTTTATTAATTTTTTTTATACATATTTACATGTAATACAGAAAATGTATGTGCCAAAGAAGCTACTTCTGAAGTTTATACAACATGGAAATGAACAATCTTGCTTCCCTAAAAACTTTAAGTTATTAACATCTGCCGTTTTGGAGAAAATGTTCCCCAAAAATGGGCAGTTTTCAGTGTTATACTGTCTCACTTCAAACAATAATAATTTTAAATGCAAATTATTGATATTTCTTTATGAGCATTGATACTGAAATTGGTGTAAGCTTCTAGAAGCATATGACCTGTAAAAATTGTTGCTTAAATTTAAAGCATTCCGTGCAAAATATAGAATTTTTCCCCCCAAAAAACAATCTGTAGTGTCCGTAACCATGTCAAATTCACGTTGGAATATCTTAACAATTTTGCATTTTAAAATAATACATATTTTCATGTTTGTCTTTTGATGTGAAGTCTAAATTGGCCACGTTTTATCAGAATAACAAATAAAAGATTTAAACTTTTATTATTTTTTTTTAAAGTTACAGACGCTACATGAAAGGGCATAAAATTGTATTTAACAAATGTGTTTCTTTTTATCTGATAAAAATATAAATGTGTTATATATGCATATTTACAAAAAAGCAAATCATGGATTGGAAGATAAGAAGCATTAAGTATTATGAATAACTGTGTTATATGATCCTAACTGAAAATTAACTTTTTTCGGCTAGGTGAGACACTTTTTAGCACCGACGCCATGTTTTGGCCTTTAGCTGATACATTCAGGTAAATAAATACAGTATGTAAACCCAAGATTCATTATTCAAGCTTGAATCTTAACAGAACAAGTAGGAAATCATTGCTTAAAAGATAAAACATGGATGGACTATTGCATTATGCATGGACTCCCAAACCACAACTCCAAATGGTACGTGAGTTTGCCAATTTTGCCACTATGGAACTGGGTAAAATGACTGTAGAGAATCATGAAATCCAAACTACAGCTTGCATCGGAGTGAGAATACAAGCTGTAAAGCTGGAAGAGAACTAAAACTTCAAACTATCTTTTCTAATCTCTCTTTTTTTTTTTTTTGGAAAACACAAAATTAACCCAGAGGCCATTTAATCACCCTGACCTGACCCTGTTACACCCCTCTGGCTTAAAAAATAAATAAATAAATAAAAGTTCTTTGTGATCAACAGGTTTTGCCCACAAGGCTGGAAATTTTCCTGGCATAAGCAAAAAAATGAATGCATAATAATAATAATAATAATAATAATAATAATAAATCTTTATACTGATAAAAAAGAAATGCCAGAAAGAAAAGATGCCAGAAAGAGAGAGAGATATTAACGGCTACTGTGAAATTTAGAGAATGGAAATGTACGCCATCATGCATCATTATGTATGTATCAATAAATCTCCATAGTTATGAAACAAGATCGTATTTTTTATACTTATTAGCCATCAGCACACATAAAATATCAACGAATCAGGATTAATGTGATTGTGGGACTAGTCATTAATTCTGAAAATTTGCATTGGCGTATTTGTTCGATACTTTCCATCAC
Organism: Clariallabes teugelsi; assembly: GCA_030014215.1. Lineage (NCBI taxonomy): Eukaryota > Metazoa > Chordata > Actinopteri > Siluriformes > Clariidae > Clariallabes > Clariallabes teugelsi. The sequence continues at coordinate 2,450,619 of JAQMYG010000019.1, forward strand.
AGTCAATTAGGAGACATTCAGACAGTGAATATATTAAAGCTAAATATACACAAAGCTGCCTTTTTTTTTTTTGCTTTGAAGTACAAATAAATGTAAAATACTTTTTATTATATACTATAACTAAAGATTATGCAGTGTATCTGGCCTGCAGGGACAAATGATAAATAAAAGTACCTCAATACACTGACAGGTATTTATTTAGTCATTAAAAGAATATAAATAAATAAATAGTTTTGGGAGACTTTAGAGGTTATGTAGCTTTTATGTAATAGATTATGTGTATATATATATATAATACAGTAGATACTTAATACAGATTATGTGTATATATATGTAATACAGTAGATACTTAACAGTTTTGCCAACCCATTGAAACCCATACAGGGGTGAGTCAAAAATTATCCGCACTCCAGAAATATTAAAGCTTCTTATCAGTGCTTTTTAAGGCTGCTCTCTCTACAGTCACTGCAGTCACAGATGTGAATGTCTTATATCAGTTCATTTGCAACAAAAATGGATGCCCTGCTTGCGATTTGCACAAAAGGAGAGCAGCATGCAGTGATTCAGATTGTTTTTGTGGTCTACTTGTGTACCTGGTTCAGAAAAAGAAAAAGAAAAAACTCATGGAAGAGCGTAAACAGACGCTTTGGATATCTGCAAAACAAAAAAAATTTGGAGCGTGAAAGTGTCTTAAAGAGAATCGTTACTGGTGATGAGACACGGATTCATCACTACGTGTCTGAGAGTAAACGGCAGAGTATAGAACGGAAACATCCTCAATCGCCGACCGAGAAGAAGTCCAAAAGGCGACCATCAGCTGTAAAATTCACCAACGCTTACAGTTTTCTTGGATTCTCAAGGACCAGAAGTATTGGAACACTATCAGGGGAAAGGTCCGACAATCAACAGTGGACATTACAGTGAACGCAGATGGACAAAAAGTATTGGGGAAAAAAAAGATTATGCCAAAAAAATTATGTATTTGTCTTCAATGAAAGTTCATTAAAATAAATTCTACAGTCAGAGTGGTATATTTTTTGACTCCCCCTCGTATAATCATTTATCGGCTATGCAAATTTGCTTTTGTCAATTTTTATGTCGAGTCAAGTAACATAGATTTTGTTGACCTTTTAGTTGGTGGTGCTGGTGTCGTGACATTTTCTGACATGACATTACAGTGTCACGACCTTAACTGACACACCAGGCTTAGTCCTACTGGCATGTTTTAAATCGGGTCCATATCTGAGTTTGTAGACATACTGTATGCGGAAAACGAGGACTTGTTTACTGATCTTACAGACCATCATTAGCAGTAACTCTCTATTAATGCTGTGCAATTTATCATCAGTTGATCGTTAGCACGATTTAGGCCACCATTAGCACTAATGCATGCAAGGATGCTGTGTTGGACAGACCTTCATGTTAATCTCATGGCAAGCAGTTACCAATTATCATCATGCTATAAGGGCAGCTATCATTTGTGTGTTGATAATGACATCGCACAATGCGATCTCGTCAGCGAGAATGTGTCGTCAGATAGAGAGATAGAGAGAGAGAGAGAGAGAGAGAGTCCCCAGGGACAGCAGGAGAGAAACTGGAGAGAGAGAGAATAAGTGATTAGAAAGCCTTCATGCATGTGAGAAACAGAAGGAAAAAAAGGAGAAAGACAGACCATTAGAAATAAGGGACAAGCAAGCGTGTAGCATCACCGCGACTGATTCCCAACCGTGACAAACACAATGCTGTATTTGTAACTAGCGGTCCTATTAGACTTGATATTCTCTGCCGTTTATTCGGATGTGCATCCGCTCGATCTCATCAACAAAGACGGGTGTCAAGCACTCACCAGCATCTCTTAACTAAGATTTATTACCGCTAATCTGCAATGGCTGGTGGAACAGTGAACAAGGAAGGCTGCAGATCCCATTATGCAGCTGCTAGCAGGGGAAAAATTAGCTCACTCTGCCCTCTGATGCCGGGAAGAGACGTGAGCACTTCATACGCTGCTCGCTTCCAGCTGCACATAGATCTGTCAAAAGGAGGGGAGAGAGAGAGAGAGAGAGAGAACGAGAGAGAGAGAGAGAGAGAGAGAGAGAGAGTACAATGCCAACCCTTTAGCTTTTACCCAATTTCCGTCCGCCTCCCATCTGGCAAACGGAGGAGAGGGATTACTCTACCAGGAAGTGTCTGGTGCATATCTGCAAATGGTGGACAATTTCATATTTCACACTCAATCTGTACAGAGCACCCCTGGTGAATCTCTAATGACCTGTAGACCTTCAAGTGCAGCAGAGAGAAAATTCAATAGGACTTATGGTAGCACAGCATCAGAATAACAAGCACACACACACACACACACGAGGTGAAGCATGTGTGACAGTCTCGCAATTTAATGCATCAGTCTGCAAATTTTTTAAGAGGTTACTGAAGAGAAGAGACCTCAAATATACTTCAGAACAGTATGATTAATAGGGACAGGAATCACGATGATCATTTGTATTGCGTTTATGTAAGTATTGTGATCTTATCAATTTTCCGTTTCGTATTTTTTCAGATTTTCATACACTTTTAAACACACTCAGCAAATAATTCGCTCAAAATAAGACGCTATTCTGCCTGTCGATGTGTGAATAGTTTAGACAGCACCACCTGTAGGATTATAGAGGTTCTCCAAATAATTTACCACCTCAAATGCAAACTATAATTAGTTTATAATATTATATTATAATTTAATATTATTACTTACGTATTTTATTATTTAAATATTTTATATTGAATTTAATCTTTTTTTTTTTTTATCAGTTTTGGAGTCAGTGTGGCGATCAATGAATGGTCAAAGTAAATAATCACGATACATAACCAAATCCATTTTCACTCCCACCTCCAATGATAAAGAATGACATACAATGGAATAAAACTTTTTTTTTTTTTTTTTGGCCCAGAAATTAGCTTTGAAATTTAGCTTATTAATTGTAACAAAGCCACCAAATTGCAAAATATACAAATTATGCATAATTTCAACAGAAGAGTTGTAATCAGCGTGAGTGTTTTATTTTGTTATTTCCTGGAGCAGAGTTAAAGTGACCATATGCTGGTCCAAGCATATTAAGGTGCTTTTTGCTTCATTTTCATTTCTTTTCTTGTCTTGTTACAGACTATGTGCAGATTTTAAGTAAAACAATCTTATATATAATATGCAAATTGAATTATGTCTAGGGTGGCATTGTGGCTTATGGTTAGCTCTGTCGCCTTGTACCTACAGGGTTTGGGTTCGATTCCCACCTCTGTGTGCATGGAGTTTGGTGAATTTCCTCTGGGTACTCTGGTTTCCTCCCACAGTCCAAAACCATGCAAATTAGGCTAATTGGTGTTTCCCAAATTGACTGGAGTGTGTGTGCCCTGCAATGGATTGGCATCCTGTCCAGGGAGAACTGTACCGCGCCTCGTGCCCCAAGTATCCTGGGATAGGCTCCAGGCCTCCCCCTGCCACTCTGTATACAAGATAAAGCGGTAAAGACGATGAGCGAGTGAGTGAGAAGTACGTCTGTCCAAACTTTGATGCTTTTATGCCAACTGATGAAATTGCTTACATACTATGCCTTGTCATTTGGTACCATATTTTTTGGTATTTTGATACCAAAGGGGTAACTCTCATCAGTGTTATTGAACCAATAAACATGCAGCGTGCTTATCACAGCATCCAGAGACTGAGCTCACACAGCCCTTTTGGATGCTGGATGCAGTGTGCATCACGTAGTAGGTGTAAAACTGTCTCAGTGATCTAAGACTAAGTATAATTCCATTTATCAGCGTTGGCAAAAATGCCAAGTTGCAGAAGCATAAAACTAAGAGGTTGAACCAGACAAGTTAAATGACATTATGGTAAAAATAAGTGTGAATTTAAATGAAGCTAATAATATACAGTATGTGCAGTAATTGTAATGTATTATTTTGGTTAAAATTGATTTTATAAAATATATAAAATATATAATTCCGAACAGGCTCAGTTGATTCCTCAGATCAATCTTATAGCATCTCTATTCACCTGTAATTAAGTCAAGCTTTCATTTGTCACATATACTGCACATTACTGCACAGCGCGTTTTTTTTTCTTTTCTCCACATATCCCAGCTTAGGAAACTGGGGTCAGAGTGCAGGGTCAGTCATGATACAGACAGGATTAAGTGCTTCCTCAAGGGCCCAACAGTGGCAGCTTGCTGGAGATAGGGCTTAAACTGGCAACCTTCTGATCAATAACCCAGGGCAATAACCCTTTGAGCTACCACTGCTCCTATTAGTTTAGCCACAAGCTACTTATTCAGTCATTTATGATAAAATGTTTAAAAGAGATGTCATGAAGGAAAAGCTTGGAAGAATATATACGTAGCATAGCTCTTTATTGCCTCTGGTGTGTGTAAATAGACTATAGTAGGGTTAGTTTGTGCTGATAATCTGTTAATGTAGCTAGTACAGTTCACTGCAAAAAATAAGAGATACTGTAAAACTCAGTGTTTTGGGAAGCTGGGGTCAGAGCACAGGGTCAGCCAGGATACAGATCCCCTGGAGCAGATAGGGTTAAGGGGCTCAAGGGCTCAACAGCCCAGCTTAGTGGTTTATGGGCTTGAATCCCCAAACTTCTGCTCAGTAACCCAGAGGTTTAACTGTTTGAGTCACTACTAAACTATTACATCTTAGCAAGTGAAATATTCTTAAATCTAGCCAAACCTATCTATAATTTCTGAAGCCAAATATATGATTATTAAGCTTTTGAAAAATTATTTTGTACTATAGGCAGATAATTTTGCTCATTCTTAGATATTTATTTTAAAACAGTTTTACCTTAGCATACGAATTTAATCTGTTCCGAAGGCAAAATTTCGTATTGCAAAACACATTTTTCCATAAATAATGTAAATGCAGATCATCTGTATCAGCCACCCAAAAATATTACCAATTTCCAACACTATAATAATATTTTTGCAAAAATTTAGAATCAAAATATTTAGAAAAGACATGTAAAGGAATTTAAATATGAAATAAATAGATATTAAACCTCACTTAACCTTAATTTATGATTACTCTTGGCATTGGCTGCTTTAAAAACTAATCTGAAAGTGGCTCCCTTTTCTTCTTACTACCATCCTTGATAACATTCTTGTGACACCATGGTGTTTACGTCTTCACTAAATCATGCACAAAATGCTAAAACAAACAAACAAAAAAATATTTAAACAGTTACTCGTATGCAGAGGCAAATTTCTTGCAAAATTTTCATTCCTAAGGTGAAAATTCCTAAGGCAGGGCGTTTGTATGCTGAGGTACTGCTGTATTTGGTTTAGTATTTGTCTTGTGAAAGAAGGAAAATTATCTGCCAATGAAACCAGTCAGCTTTTGCTTGCTTTTATGCTTACCAATCTTATATTGGGCTTGCTAAGGTGCTTTGATGTTTTGCAATATATGAAGTCAGGCACTGGAACATTTCTCATTAGAACTTGACCTAAGAAAGTGTGGGATGGACCACACACACACCACCACCAAGCAGCTCATAGAGCTAGCAGTGCTAGGCCACTTGCTTTATATACTGTACTGTATGTTGTCTTGTTTCCTTTGTGCTTATTCAAAGCATCCTCCATTTGGCGCTGTGTCTCACCGTATCAATCTAATCCAGATCAAACTTTAGACTTCACATTACTCCCTGACTTTTTATCTTTTGTTTCACCTCCTTTTACTTCTTTTGCATCCTGGAACAAATTATATAACTGTTAGATTCGGGACACATAAATAAACGGATGGAAGGTGTTTATGTCTAAATTTACTTGTTTAATTTCAGTCTAGGACAAGCACTTTTTTGTGCACAGTCATCCTTTTTTTCTTTCTCAGTTGTCTTACTTACTTGTTGTTCACTTGGTTTATTTGCGCCTTGGTGTTAGCCTGTGTATAAATTTTAATGGGCGAAAGGAAGAAAAAAAATCCTGCCTTTGCACTTGACCTTATGTCCTGTGCTTGCACACCCTTTCTTGCAACTCTCACACTTTAATGCATTCAGCTCAATGCTACAGTCTGTGCATGAGTGTAAATAAAAGATACAGTAAATAATTTAACACTGATGCACGGCTGAGTTGGTGCCGAAAATTACATCTGGAAATCTGATTCAGTGATATAGAAAAAGACACAAAGCTTAATCATAAACTTATTTCTCGCTATATGTCTTCAAGACAAGTTACGGCATTCTCGATGAGCTCTGAGTACTTTTTTTTTTTTTCTTTTTGAAAGATTTGACTGAACAGCAAATGGTCTTACTATAATAAAAGTCTCACATGGGTGAAAAGAAAGATGAGTATTAGTCTGGATTTAGGCTGAAGAATTCTGATGTCTAGCATTCACTTGAGAGATCCTGGTATTATTTGTACACCCATAGACGCGGCATAGCAGATGACCAACTGCGGGTGTTTTCCTGAAACTTATTTACTCGCCGCGAGATTTTTAATAGATTTAATAAGACAGGATCTTTTTTTACAGTTCACAATGAAGTTCCTTGTAACCTTTGTAACAGTGTTCCAGAATCTGTTTTCTCCATAAACTTTATAAAAAACAAAACCTGGACAATCCCTCTGTGACATCACCCATAGGTTTTCTGAAGTTTAAAAATAAGTGTGAGTTTAAAATAAAGCTAATAATATACAGTATGTACAGTAATTGTAATGTATTGTTTTGGTTAAAATTCATCTTATAAAATATATAAAATATATCATCTGAAACAGGCTCAGTTGATTCCTCAGATCAATGAAATTAAGTGGTTTTGAAGCTCAGCTGCGGGAGCTCTGGTCGTCACCATCTTGGCAGGAGACCATCTTAACCCTGGTGCATCCATAAATGGGGAAATAGGAAGAACAAACAAAGCCTGGCCTTAGGCTGGATTATGCTACCACAAGCTAGCTAGCTTAGCTTCAGGATAGGTAAAAGGCTTATGTTAATTTACATGCTAATGTTACTTTGCATTTGATTGAGCTCCATCATCCACATCCTACACATCATCCTGCGTCAACTCCTACTCTTTTGTTATAAGTTAGACTAAACTTTAGCTGGTTAGCTAAAGTGATGCATAGCAGCGGGTTCAACCTGCATTGCAGCTGTCACTCAAATTGGCCACGGACCTAATTATGCATACTTAATGAATTAATGTCATTTTAACTGATGGGTTACATAATTCGCCCCTATACAGTCGTTATAAATGAGAAATCTAGCTTTGGACGTCAAAGTCTGTTTTTTGTACCAGGCTATAAACATGTTCTATGGGGGTTGACTCATTTTTGGATGAATGTCCCAGTGGACATTCAAGGAATTGCACGTCCACGTTGGCTTAATTTTTCAGACCCGGAGGTTGCCTGTTGTTTTTCTCTTTGTGTAGTGGTGTTTGACTTCAGCCCCAGTGACATCAAGTATATTTTCCAACATTGTCAAATCTCTTGCCAGACACGTACAAAATATAGATCATTGAAAAGCCATTTATGATAAAGCTACACTCCTCTTACTCTTACATCCAGACTATTATTAGCTTCCTGCAGTATTCCCAAGAGGCCTCATCATAAGACTTAATTAATGCCAGACCATATTGAGTACATTTCTTCCACAGCTTCATGGCACGTTTAATATGTTGATAAAAGCACTCAGCTTCTCTCACTATTAAGAGCTGGCTCAGTCTTGAAAAAAAACTTCAAGGGGTCATTAGAGACTGACTTTTACACACTCTCGCTAGAGTCTGTGTCACGCTAGTCCGCAGTTAGCAACGTAAGCTGGTGCATATTAGGATTTTGTAGCATGGCATTTGTTTAAAGTCGCAGCCTAGCAAGACTAAATGGGGACAATTATGCATTAGTGTGTAGCTTAGTATTTATGATGAAATGCTTTTAACATTCCACCAGTTGATGTCCCATATTTGGAGCTCATGATCAGATCAGGTCCCTTAAAATTGCTTCATGTGCCCTTGGATTTTTGACCCATACTAAAAATGGGAATTACCTCCTAGTGCAGATGAAGACTTTGTCTCTGGTGTAGAGAGATCCTCAGATAATTATGGCACAAAAAACAGTGCATCGAGGAGTTGGAAGCAATCGACGAGACTCTGGATGCAGATCTTATCTAGGAGCTTATTTCTGGTGTGGTGCTTATCTATAGTGCCACAGAGACGAGACGGGACGAGACGGTACAGGTATCATCATCTGGAGTGGACTTGACAGTAAAAGGGCATTGAGCACTATTGGTACAGGGTTGGCAAAAGTACAGACAACCTGCATCTTAGTGAAAGTATGGGGACTTTAACTGATTTTAATTAAAATCTTGCTCAATTTAAAGTAAAAAAAAATATATAAATAAAATGATAATAATAACTAGAGAGGGAAAATTCCTGAAGAAATTTTAAGTGTGTCTATGCGCATGCCGGGTCAGTTGTTCAGTGCAAAGTACTGCTGAGGTTATATATCATTATAAGTCAATGGGGCAAATTTGGGGACCTCTCCTGCCCCGGGGGTACAACCTATACCCTTGTGCGGGGTATCTTCTGACACAGGGTGCAAACCTCTTCAAATGTGGTAAATTTCACGTTTCTACAAAA
>JAQMYG010000019.1:2583446-2599023 GCA_030014215.1 Clariallabes teugelsi
CAAGCCTCTGGAGACAGTGTTATGATCTGGGGTTGCTTCAGTCGCTCAGGTCTAGACTCAGCAACATTATGTGGCAAAAAATGAAGTCAGCTGACGACCTAAATGTACTGAATGACCAGGAAGGCATCACGGCCATATTCCAGGACACAAATTATTACAAAGAGTGGTCCTGGGAGCATGAGGAATCATTTTGAACTGGCCACCACATTTTAGAGTGCTGTCATTAAAGCTAAAAGTGACTGAATGGAATGTTAGTGTGTGAAACTTTTTTTGATCAGGCAGTGCGTTTTTAACGTACATTTTTAGAGTACTAGAAAGACAGCAGCACTTAGTTTCCATGCCAACTGTTTGAAACTGCCATTGTTCCAAACCTGTAATCAGCACAGCATGAAGCCAATAGCATCATGGGGCTGGTTTATATGTTTGCAACATTGCTTGCGGTTGTGTGTGTTCACCTTGTGGCTGATTCCTCTGGAGAAACGGTGTGATGTTTCCAGGTTTGGAGTGATAAAAACACAAAATAACAGATGCTGGCAAGGCAATAACCAGAGGCACTGTGAGATATAAAGTATATACATATGCAGACATGCAGGACGTATATAGGCACCAATATGAGAATTCTCATATGAGAATATGAATGCACACAAATTTATAAATCTTTAAGCAAGTAAGGTTTATCCGTTATTGCATTGATAAAACTTTGCAAAGTTTACTTTAGCAGCTTTAAAAGGATAAATTTTCCTAGGTATGGATCGGATAAGAGGAATGATGTTCGTGTTACAGTTCTGTAACTGCCCAAGGCCCAGTGGCATTCCATACATTGTTTTGCATGTGTTTGCAGCCCGAAACTTTGCAAAAGTTATGATCCCATCCATATTTTGCTTGCAAAGCAAATAGCCAGACTTACAGCATGAACCAGTGAGAAATAGGTGCAGATGATGACAGATGATCAGGCCGGTGATTAGTATACTGGTGATGCTGAATGCTGAGTGGTTGGACCAGATGAGAGGGGAAATGAGGTTGCTGCTGAGGTTGTTACATAAATAAGCAGCACCAACATAGCAGCATGATGGTGTAGTGGTTAGCACCATCTCCTTGTACCTCCAAGGTCTAGGGTTTGATTCCTGCCTCAGGGTAGACTAAGAGGAGCGTGAAGCCCACTTTCAGAAGGCCCAGGTCGTGTTGATGTTTTCTTCTTATCTTTAAATTGATCTACAATACAGTACATTTAACATTAAAAAGGGGGCATTTCAAGATTCCTATAAGTAGCTGTTTGTCTCTCAGACAGTCCACCCTCAGACTGATCTAAAATCCAGTCTCTTTTAAAAGCAGAAATTTCTTCTAAATCTTTACTAGGCATGCTTAAAGATGGATTCATCATAAAACTACAGGTGCCTATTTACTTCCTGTGTGTCCGTGACATTTAGGTCCGAGACGCGACACCGCATTTTTATGATGATATCCATCGACATGACAGCAAGTCAGGGCTTTTAGAATTGGTCCCATTCTTCCATTATAACATCCCACCACAGGTGTAAATGAAACCTGAAACACAGAGAAGAGGAGAGAGAATAGCAGCTGAATTACATCGGGTCATTATGATCATCATATCAGTCATTTCCTCAGCTGTCCAATATCGGTGTTTTTTTTTCTCTCTCTCCGACGTTCAGCCACACTTTGCCACGATGATGAGAAATATCAACGCCGCTGGCATTCACCGCTCTCATTTCTCACCTACAAAATAGCCCATGTAAAATATCCCATGTAAAATGAAAAAAAAAAAAAAAGGAGTAGATGAAAATGTATTCCAGCAACGATGAATGAATCACAATGGGCAGATGACGATACTCAGTGACGGTAAAGGGCTTCATTTCACGGTTTGCGATTTGAATAGAAATGGAAATTCGTTCTCCTTCGCAGTTCGATGGAGGACTTGCACCTCACGAGAGGTGAAGAAAATGGAGATCTGTCAGCGGCAAAGTCGAGCAACAAGCAACAACTGAACAGCGCTATTTATCCCTGTTAAGATGTAATTAGTTTTTTTAAACTACAAGAATGTGCATTAGTATTCTTAATTTTCTGGGACTTTTCCTGCTTTAAAATGAGGCAAATGGTTGGGTTGTTACCTCATCACCTTCACTACCTATTCATGACCTCAAAATGGTCATTTCTAGCTCATAGCTAAGTGTTCTCCTGATACTCCGGTTTCCTCCAGTTATTCAATTCAATTCAATTCAATTTTATTTATATAGCGCTTTTAACAATGGTCATTGTCTTAAAGCAGCTTCACAAAATGAAAGAAAATTTATGGAAGCTTGTATGAGTGAGAAAAAATTTGTTTAGATAGTAATAAGATGGTTAGATTGTCCCTGAGAAACAAGCCGACGGCGACAGTGGCAAGGAAAAACTCCCTGAGATGGCAATAGGAAGAAACCTGGAGAGGAACCAGACTCAACAGGGAACCCATCCTCATTTTGGTGATAACGGATAGCAGGAATTATATAATCCTGGATCACTGGGAGCTCAGGAGCAGCATGTGTAGTTCCAAACCATCATGAAGCAGTTACAGGATAAGCGGTATAGTGGTACCTTGGCATACAAATTTAATCCATAGAAAATTTGTATTCATACTTTCCATGAGAATTAATGTAAATGCAGATAGTTCATTCCAGTCACCCAAAAAATATTACCAATTATTTAGAAAATAAATTTATGATTCCTCTTGGCACCGGCTGCTTTAAAAACAAAACTGAAAGTGGCTCCATTTTCCTCGTGCTACCGTCCTTGATAATGTTCATGGGACCCATGGTGCTATGTCTTCACTAAATCCTGCACAAAATACACACACACAATTTTGCTTAATTGATATTAGAAGACAAAAAAAATGACATTGTAACATTTAATAATTAGAATAATTCAAACAAAACAAGGTACTGAACGAGTCCACAAATCAATTACACTATAGCATCTATAGGATACAACATGATAAAAAATAATTCATTAATTAATAAAATGAAAAAGAAAAACCTTTTGACCAACAAAGAAGAAAGCAGAAAACAATTAATACAAATGAAAAGAAAAAAAAAGTGTGTGTGTGTGTGGCGGGGGGGGGGGATGCTAGAGTTTAATCTTCATTGATGATGTTGAATTCACTGCAAACAATAAGGAGTTTTACACCATTTTTCTTATACATATGCTTTAGTGAAGGGAGAACTTTCATTTGTAGATCTCTTGTGCAAACAGTAAAGAGATGTATGGTCTTAAAGGTTTTACATTTGCGGATAAAGAATTTTCCAAGTAATAGAATGGTATTTACAAGGAAGTAAACTTTATTGTCAGGTAGCAACATGCCAAATATGATATCATTTCAGTGAAGGGCGCAAGGGCACGATATCATCCCAGAATGATGACGAGAAATCACAAAAGATGAATAAGTGTTCGGCAGATTCTATCTTCGTCCATTGTCATCCATCAATTGAGTCACTGACCATATATCCACATATATGAATGCAGATCAATTCCTGCTTTTTGTTTTACCCAGATGAGGATGGGTTCCCTGTTGAGTCCGGTTCCTCTCAAGGTTTCTTCCTATTACCATCTCAAGGAGTTTTTTGCTTGCCACTGTTGCCCTCGGCTTGCTCATCAGGGACAATCTTATCATTTTCATTCATACACATTCACATTCCATACAAACTTAAATAATTCTTTGATTGTGTAAAGCTGCTTTGCGACAATGACAATTGTTAAAAGCGGCATACAAATAAAATTGAATTGAATTGAATATCCTTCTGCTTGCTTGGCTTTCCTCTGATACAAAAAAGTTTTGATCAGCTACCGGAAGTAAACGCGACTGGCTTGGTCACTCGTATATACCGAAATTGCTAATTAGCGATGGGAAGTTTGGATCATTTTAGTGACTCGGTTCTTTGAATCTCGTTCATCAAAATGATAAAATCTTTTTTTGAGTCATTTAGTTCATTTCGTTCTTTTGATGAGAAACAAAATAAAATGTTACATTTTCAATACTAAAAATATTACAATGCAGCTGTAGACAAATTATGATAAACAGAATGAACAGCTCACCTCTCATATCTTCTGGTCTAAATCGTTCGTTCTTTTGTCACGTGACTCTCAGACGCTAAAAGTTCTTCTCATGAGTCTTATAGTCCAAGTCATTCGTTCTTTAGAATCTATTGTACTGCATAGCATCTATGGGAGTCATGTGACAAAACAACGAACGATTCGGACCAGAAGACTCAGAGGTAACTACTCATTTCTGTTTCCTGTACATACAGTAACCTACGGAGGTTTTGCGTTGCTTTGTGCATGCGCACCCAGTAGAAAATGAACGAATCACTCTCTGAGTCTACTCGTTCTACTGAGTCACATTTAAGACTTGTTCAAAAAGAACGAATCGTTCATGAACAACCCATCACTACTTCTAACGCTGATGTACCACTATAGAGAATGCATGAGAGTGAGAGAGTGAAAGTGTTATAATTTGCAAATTTCTCTGTTAAAAAAGGAATACGAATTCACAATTACTAGATTTCCTCCTTTTTTTTCCGACATACACACAATGTTTGAAGTTGAAGATTGAAGTCTAAGCACATATTCAGCACTTCGGTCTCACTGGATATGAATTTGCAAAATTCAAAATGATCAGAGGAGCATCCAAATAATTAAACACCTAAATAATTCATTATTAAGTCTTTATTACTGAACCCGATGTGCTCAGAAAACAGCAGCGCACTGACAAAATATTTCATCTTTAATTCCAGGCGGGGGTTTAAAAGACTCTTTCTGCTCAGTAAATCCAACAAACAAGAAAATTCGAGGCATCTGAGAAAGGAGAGAGATGGAGAGTTTCAGGACATAATCTGAATGACAGAGCATGGAATCCAGTGCCGTTCATGTGTTAGGGCTTTACAATGCTACTCATTTGCATTTCGTCTTAATTAGGCCTGTCGTTCTTAAGTGTGAATGTAGAGAAACGGGACATATTTATCTCATGTTGCTATCTGCAGCAATTGTGCATTCACAAATAAACAATGTGGTGTTAATTGAAAAACCAGAGATGGCTCGTTCTGATTCTTAATGGGGGAATATTCATGAAAGACTCATGAATAACAACAGTTCTGCCAATTATGTCCCTCTGCATAATTTGTAGGAGAAGTGTTCGAGTCAACCCGGGACTTTTAATTGTACAAAGTAACAGAAGTTCCACATACACAAACCCAGGAACATAAAGTAGCCTGAGTTGTTAGATTCAGTCATGTAGCAGCAAGTTCTTTTAACAGGATGGAACTCATTCGTGTCATCATGCACAAGACCTTCATTGACTTGAGAGTCACCAGAACCATCATAAATCCATCATCACAAGAGACAGAGACCACCCTGGAAAAACTTCAACTAAATTAATGTTGAATTAATTAATATTGTATTGTTGGCCCAAGTTCTTACAGTGGTATTTGTTAAGACAACAGGTAACATTGTGATCTTGAAAACTTTGAAGACACAGACTGAATAAACTAACAACATCAACTTGAGCCTTCAACTGAAATGCTATCCTGTGATTTTAAAAGTCTTCAAAAGTCAAATCATTGCTAGGTTTTAAAAATGGTTATGATGTTGTAATATAAAAGAATCAGTAAGATACTGAGAACCATCTGGTCTTACCCCCGTATTGTATTGAACTTTAAACCAAATATAACCTGTATTCTCCTATTTTATGCAGATTGCTGTTTTAACTTTGACGAGTTTTGGAAGAATAAAGTTTTTTAAGTAAAGTTTATCTGTTTTAATTGTCGGGGTATTGTTAGGCCAGCTTCTGTTTATAGAACAACAATTACTTGAACCAACCACATCAATGGGCTACAATGTGAGACAACTTATTTTATTGAGTAGATGAAAAGTTAAGCCTAGAGAAATATAATTAATTGAGCCCATAACCAATACTACCTAAGTTGAGTCAACTTAAGATTTTTGAACTGGGTACACGTTGTGTCAACTAAACCACAATGTGGAATATTTTGTTTGGTCAGCAAATTTCTCTAAACATTGAATAAACTTAAAAAAGCTGTGCAACTTGTTACTAAAACTTTTTTACGCTGAGGCGGCTTTTTTTTGTTGTTGTTGTTTTTTTACAGTGCATCACTATCCCATATGGATCGCCAAAATGGGTTCATGAGTTTATATATCAGTATAATATGGTTGTTTTGCAACTTATGTTTGAATTACATTGCCCAGGGTGACTAATGCATCTTCTCCTGTTGAACCCTGGCTCATGATTCCCATAATTCTTTTTGTCATCTAGTGCTCTGGTCATATTCAGAATGATTTATTACACCTGAAATAGGAGATCCTTACAGAAAGAAGCTTTAAAATTTTATCCTCTTTAGTAACGTTCTTGCTGAAATGAGGTTGAAATGACATTTAAACTAAAACTAAAAAAGTATTCTTTTCTATTATTGTTACTGACATTCATGAAAGAGGGTGCTAATACTTTTGTATATATACAGTAAGCATATGAGTATTAAATGGTTAGCACTGTGGCCTTGCACCTCTAGGGTCCAGGGTTTGATTCCCACCTCGGGGTCTGTGTGGAGTTTGCATGTTCTTGTGCTTGGTAGGTTTCCTCAGGGTTCTCCGGTTTCCTCCCACAGTCCAAAGATATGCAGATTAGGTTAATTAGGGCTCCCAAATTGCCTGTAGTGTGTGTGTGTGCGATGGATTGGCACCCAGTCCTGGGTGTACCCCGATTTGTGTCAAGGCCCCCCATGACCCTGTATGCAGGATAAAGCAGTATAGAAGATGAATGAATATACTGGATACCTTTAAGAAGACATGCATTTTTTAAAACTTACATGTAGAAATACACACTTCATCGTTTTTCCTTACATTACATGTGACAATGTCCATTGTTAAAAACACTATACAAATAAAACTGAATTGAACTGAACTGTACATTTGGTGTAGTGGTTTAAAAAAGTGATGTTATACAATATGAGACCTTAAAAGAAAATCACACACAGTGATAAAAAGGACTGGATATGAAATGACAGTGTAGAGAAAAGCAAAACTGAATGTAATAGAGAGTGTGTGTGTGTGGAGGTGTATGTGTCTGCACTTTTTCGCCCGCAGTCATTGCCTAGTCAGTGATTTTTTTTTCCTATCGATTTTTCTCCTCTCACTTGCTATTATATGCTGCTTTTAAAATGTTTACAGTATAAACATCTCCCAACAACTGCATTTAAAAATTATTATTCAACAGCGCTGTTGAATACCCGATTGTGATTGGTCGGATGGTGTTAATCCGTTTTCTATAACAGCAGCTCTGACAGTAGTGAGGCTACAAATCACAGGTTTATAGTAGCCTCATGAGACCTCTCTGTCCTCGTATAGAGGACATCTCATTTTCTCCCAACGACATTGTGTGCGTATTCTTGTAAAAGTTTCATATCAGGACTGCTGGGTATTACTCTTTGCCAAAACTTCTTCCTGTTTGAGCACATTGATCAAATATAGGTGATGATGAGCAGAAACATTCACTCACTCATTCGCTCTCTCTACTCGACTTTTCCTGTACAGGGTCACGAGAAGCCTGGAGCCTATCCCTGGGGACACGACGCATGAGGCGCGGTATACCCTGGATAGGGTGGTAAACAGAGGTGGGTAGAGTAGCCAAAAATTTTACTCAAGTAAGAGTAGTTGTACTTCAAAATAATATTACTCAAGTAGAAGTAAAAAGTAGTCATCCAAAATATTACTCCAGTAAGAGTAAAAAAAAAGTATTTGGTGAAAATGATAAAATAATGTACAAATTCTGACATTTCCAAATGAAATAAATGAAATTAATAAAATAAAATAAATTAATAAAACTAAATATATATAATAGCAAATTAAGGGACAAGAAATACAAATTTCCTAATCTCAGTTTTTCACTAAATAAAGCTTTTGAAATAAATACCTACTGTATATGTATGTTTGAACAGTGTAAACTATTCAGTTGCCCTGCAAATGGCTCAGCAGATAGAAAATAACATTAGAACATGTGTACAAAAAAGTGTCCAGTTAGTTTCACTAATCTGCATGTCTTTGGGATGAAACTTGAGAATGTGGAGGAAACCAGCTAAACACAAGGAGAACATGCAAATTTCAATCACAGACCCGAAGTGAGGCTCGAACCCTCAACCCTGGAGTTGTGAAGCCACAGTGTTAACCACTAAGCCACCATGCTGGCACTAAACAGAAACACTCTCACTCATTGTCTATACCGCTTTGTCCTGTATACAGGGTCGCAGGGGTCTGGAGCCTGGAGACTTAGGGCACAAGGCGGGGTTCACCCTGGATGGGGTGCCAGTCCATCGCAGGGCACACACATATACAAACACTCACACACTCATTCACACGCTACAGGCAATTTGGGAATGCCAATTAGCCTAATCTGCATGTCTTTGGACTGTGGGAGGAAACCTGAGTACCTGGAGGAAACCCACCAAGCACGGGGAGAACATGCAAACTCCATGCACACAGAGAATCAGACTTGGCCAGGGATCAAAACCTGGACCCATGGAGGTGCAAGGCGATAGTACTAACTGATTAAATCCTACTGTACAACCAAATATTAACATATGTAATATGTAACTGCTGATGCGGTGATGTTTCCTGTAAGTAGACGTTTATGGTTTGTTTAAGGAAAGTGTATTCAGTGTCAGCATATTGTAACAGTCAGAGGTAAACTAAAAGTTGAGTCAGGTCAACTGGACTTCTTGTCAGGTAGAAGCGTTTCACTATTCATAAAGCAGCTTCTTCAGTCTAAGGGAGGTTGGTAAATTCCTCATATTCGAGTCCTCCAAGGTCAAAGGATCCTCCCCTGTCTGAAAAGGCTCGTTACGTGAACAATAGAGAAGATGAGAGTAGGAGGGAGTGTCATTAGACAGTTAAGGAGAAGAGAGCCTTTAGGAAGAAACAGCAGTAAAGACAGATTAGGGAGAGTCATTAAGGTGTAACAGCCAGAAAGAGTCCTTAAGTCTGGCTGTCCTGGTGGACGTGTGAAGAGGTCTCGATCTTCCTTGGGATGGATGAATGTGCAGCATGAAAAGTAGGAGACAGGTTGTGCCCAAGTCCTCCAGCTCTGTTGAGAGAAGGATTTTCCACTTTTATACAGGGGAGGATCCTTTGACCTTGGAGGCCTCAAGTATGAGGAACATAACTACTTCCTTCAGACTGAAGAAGAAGCTAATTGGATGAGTAGTGACATGTATCTAACTAAGAAGAAAGAAGTCTTTTTCTCGTCCCTGAGTGAGCCAACGCCAAGATGAACGACAGGGTCACATTTAGGACTCAGAAGTCCATGACGAACCGCTTGCTTCAGAGGAAGAAAATGGTTCTCGATGTCCTGCACCATGGAAAAGCAACAATCCCCAAGACTGAAATCAGGGAGAAGCTTGGCAAAATGTACAAGACCACACCTGATGTCATGCTTGTCTTCGGTTTAAAACAACAGGTTTCGCCATGGTCTACGATTCGCTGTACTATGCCATGAAGAATGAGCCCAAATACAGACTGACTAGACATGGTCTCTATGAGATGAAAAAGACCTCCAGAAAACAGTGCAAGGAAAGAACAGAATGAAGAAACTATGAGGCACCAAGAAAGCTTCTGTTGGTGCTGCTGGCAAGAAGTGAGACCTTCAGGGAATATCATCATCCTGAATGTTCTTGTATATCACGTGCAAATAAATTTCCCATCCTGAGCTCCAGTAGACAAAGGCCAACCCTGCGAAGATCTTGAGGCATCCAGAGAAGGACCACCTCTAGCTGGATTCTGCTTCATGATGGGTTGGAGCTACACATGCTGCTCCTGAGCTTCTAGTGATCCACACCCCCCCCTCTGTCCTCTGCACCTGCTGACTCATCCCTATGCTGAACTGGACTCCATGATAATTTGGACATTCTGTTATACTGAACTTCCAGCAGCCTAATACACATGATGACCTTCAGGACAGGATTTTTGAATTCTTCTTTGAAGAATTCTTCCTTAAGAAATAAAATTTTGCCAAAAATTTGACTCGGCATATGAAGCATTTTCAACATACGAACATTTTCGGCATACGAACAAATTAACCAATTCGAACCAGGTGTCTGCCATGTTGCGCATACTTCCAGGGGCCGTTAAAAACTTGTTTGCTTCGTTTGTAAATCTCGTTGGGGTTTACATATTATTTGTGGGGTTTTTTTGCATTTTGTGCAAGATTTATTGAAGACATAGCACCATGGGTCCCAATAATGTCACCAAGCATGGCAGCAAGGAGAAAAGGGAGAAACTTTCAGTTTGGTTTTTAAAGCAGCCGGTGCCAAAAGGAATCATAAATTAAGGCTAAGAGAGGTTTAATGTTTAATTTTACTTCATTTACATGTCTTGTCTAAATGTTTTGAATGTTTTTATATGTGAAATTTGATGATAGTGTTGGTAATTGGTAATGTTGGTAATATTTTTGGGTGGCTGGAACGAATTATCTGCATTCACATTAGTTCCTATGGGAAAACGTGTTTCGCAATACGAAACTTTGCCTCAAGAACTGGCCTCCGGAACAGATTCAACGATTTCCTGATCAGAATTTATGAACACTTAATTTCCTGTATCCGTTCTTGTACTTCCTCGTAAAAGCCAAGGAAATACGTTCAGTTGAGAAACATCAGCAGCCGAGTTAACCATTGTTTAAGGCTGTTGATTTTGCTACAAGGGGTCTTGCTTGTTTTCATTCAGAGAGGAAATTTAATATTGACCAGAATCGAGCGGGCAGGAGAGTTAACCAGTAGGGCTTCTACATGATCAAAACAAGACCACAAACGGCCTTTTTAAGCCCAGTCGGAGCACATGGTGGCACTTTTTAAATCACGTCCTTAAATCACTGTAACCCACTTCTGGCTCATTGTTATAAGTGATTTAGCAGTGTTGTATCGCAGCACTGTTGAAGGCTTGATCGTGTTCATAACAATACAGCTTGGAGGGATGCTGAATTTATTGACACGGTGATGTTTAGTGAAAACAGAAATTGCTTCGTCAGACGTCTTCAGGACATCGTTTTTTTTTTCTGTACTGTGTTCTGTGTAACTATGGACAGATGAGATAATGTCATTAAATGTAATTCTAAATGGATTAAAAACAAATGACTAGCATCGACTAGAGGAAGAAAACACTGCAGGATGTGCTGTTATAGGAATGTGTTCAGCAAATAACTTTTCTCCATCTAATCTACTCCAACATTGATTGTTTTTCTTTAACAGCACATCGCTAAATGTTTTATCGACTACTTATTCATGGAGGAGTTTTTTTTCTCTCTCTTTTTGCTTCGTTTCAGAAACACCCCTTAATACCAGAGTGAATCTGAACTCATGATCATTCACAGATTAACCAGCAAATTTTGTCAGTTAATACAAACGTACATTATTATGTAGACTTTTTGTAATGATAGTAAAAGCACATTAGTCGTAGCGGAAGACGATCGAGAGCACTTGAATCATCGCACGTCTCTCAGCCCGTCTTCAGGAACATGAAATCACACACGTTAACACGACTAATCAAACATGATTAAGAACAATTCGTGTCTTGTCCAGACATGCTCTGATTTCATCTTCATGAATAACCCTTATGCCGATTTGATGAACGATCATCATCGAAAGCGGCCATTTGTTATCAAATTTGTGATTTGGACCTGAAGCGTTCCATCAGTTTACATAGGTGTGTAATGAGCTCGAGCAGTACGTCAGTCAACATGATCTCAGATTTCAGATTTCAGGTGAGATATACAGTTTGCTGCAACGTACGAGTGCTAAGCAAACAGCGAAGAGCAAAAATGAGGCTGATGAGAGGCGAGAAAAAGCAATCTGACACTGTCGGGATTGAATGAACATGATATGGAGAAACAATATGAAAAAAAGCATAAATGCAATGAGTGTTTATGAATCAGCATCTTGTGAAATAGGGAAAGTAGCTGGCACACCTCCGTAAGCTAATATACAACCTGATACTGTATATTTCAGCTGTTTAATGATGCATGAATAATAATTGGCATGTCCAATCCCATCACTACACTTACAGCCACCTCACCGAGCTGACAAACATACTGTACTGTATATAAATACATTGTTTGTCCATTCTGTAAAACAAATATGATCTAGCATGTTGTAAGGGATAATTAGAACAGATGTTACGAATAAACTGATGTCAGGTGAGATATACATATTGTAAGGGGTTTTATAAGCAAATGTTTGGCATCATCTCAAAGCCTGGTGCAATTTTATCACTTGTCTGTATTTAATTTTTTTTCTCTGTTTTCCATTAATCTTCTGTTTAATATTTGCTGCTTTCCATCTTCATTATTATCCTTGTTTAGGTTCATCCTTATGAGTTTGCTCTTTTGGTTAGTTTTGGAATAGTTTTTTATTTAATCTCGCTACTCTCATTTTTTTTATGTTTATTAATATTTTCTCTTCTCATTAAAATTTCACCCTTGTCTTTTTAATATTAATTAATGTTAGTGTAAAATTTTTGCTTTTCTCATTTTTGCTCATGTTTTATTTTAGTGTTTTATTCTTACTGTTCTCTGTTTCATCTTTTAACTCTCTCAATCACTCACTCCTGTATACAGGGTCGTGGGGCGCCTGTAGCGTATAACAGGAGGCTTAAGGCACGAGTTGGGGTACACCCTGGACGGGGTATCAGTCCATTGCAGTCTTTTACTGTTTTCTGTTTAATCTTTTATTCTTCTCTAATTCATCTTTTACTGTAGTGTTTAATTTTTTTTTTTTACTGTTCTCTGTTTAATCTTTTTCTGTTTAATTTTTACTCTTCCATGATTCATCTTTTACTGTTCTCCGTTTAACCTTTTATTCTTCTCTGTTCCATCGTTTACTTTTCCCTGTTTCATCTTTTACTGTTCTTTGTTTCATCTTTTATTATTCTCTGTTTAATCTATTACACTTTCTTGCTTTTATTTCATTCTTTAATCTTTTAATGTTCTCTATTCAATCTTGTAGAGCAGTGGTGGCTCAGTTGGTTAAGGCTGTGGGTTACTGGTTTACTGATTGGAAAGGTTGAGGGTTTGAACCCCAGCACTGCTAGGCTTCCACTGTTAAGCCCTGGAGCAAGACTCTTAACCCTGTCTGATCCAGGATTTACTGTATACAGTACTCTCTGACCCCAGCTTCCTAACTGGGATATGTGGGAAAAAATAATTTCATTGTAATGTACATGTGAACAATAATTATACACACACACACCGTTCTCTCTTTCATTTTATTTAGCTCATATCAGGTTTTATTATTATTATTATTATTATTCCTTGTTTCATTCCTACCTGTCATGTTACCTCTTTCTGCTTACTTTTTTTCTCTTCCATGTCACATAGCTGACTTAATCCCATCTCGTTTTATCTTATCCAAACTGCTCTCACACTTTTCCAGTGCATTTATCTTGTTTGCCGAGCTTGTAAAGCAGCGCCGTAATTCACCACTCCAGGCTGTAACACACTCTGTTATTTACTTCAGTGATCTTACGTGCCTTCCATTTCTCATTTAGATACATGTTTAAACCCTGCATTTGATATTAATTTCAGCTCTTCAATAATGCATAAATAAATAATGAATAATGAGTTAAACAAAAGCATTCATCCAGTTCCATCACTTATGCTTAGTGCCATGTTGCTGGGGTAATTAGAGTTTCGTGAATAAAGCTATGTAATTATTTTTCAGTAATGGAAAATTAATATAATCCATCAAGGTTTTAAAGGTAATTTAAAAAGTAAATAGAAAATTGCTTTACAAAGTATTTTGTGCGTCAACAAAACAGAGCAAAAAAAAAAACACTTTCATTTGCATTACGGGAAAAATAAAACATACTCATTACTGTCACTGATTATGAGCTCAGAGAACGTGGTCGGATGAACTCATTCTGATGCAGCAGCCTTTCAACTTAATTACTTAATTACTAGTGTTTCTGAGATTTATGACCCACTGCCCTGTCAGTAACACTTTAGTTTAGAACATGCATAT
The DNA here is from genome assembly GCA_030014215.1 of Clariallabes teugelsi. NCBI lineage: Eukaryota > Metazoa > Chordata > Actinopteri > Siluriformes > Clariidae > Clariallabes > Clariallabes teugelsi. The sequence continues at coordinate 2,597,504 of JAQMYG010000019.1, forward strand.
TTCAGGAATCTGTATTATTTTTTTATTTTTTTTTACTTTTTCTTGCTGACAAATGAGGTAATCTTTACTATTTAATTAAAGGGTGTTTTAATAACTGCAAAATGGTAACACAAAAATACCATGTTATTTCGGATCAGGGATGGTGATCGATTGTCCTAAGTAAACGCCAATAAACTATGGCGTACTATCTATTTTGTTCGTTAGTTTGTATTGTAACAGCTGAAAATGGTCCTTATTTTAACGAGTGTAATTAACAATGCAGTAGTGAGGAACAAATTTGAACAAATTAGATTTCCTCTCCTTTCCCAACGGATAATGAGTTCAAATCCTGACCATGCATCAACCAACGATAGCTGGAAGACAAGGGAGGAAAGATTTGTCTTGGTGGGTGGGACGAGGGGGAAACAAGAACATTTGGATTCAACAATTTGGGGTCAAGATCTCCATCCATGTAGTGGGTGTCCAAGGACACACTCCGCCTTCCCTTGCCCTCAGCCCTTTTTTTTCCACATTAAACAGACTGTTTCACATAAAATTTTAAATGAAAGAGACATGTTCTGCATACAGTATTCCAACAAAATCAGTTGAAGAACATACATTCAAGTTTTATAAAAGCACCACATTTCTAATGTATCAGTTTCGTCATTCCCGTATTAGTAAATAGCATACAGTACCACTATGTTAGGAAGATTTTTTTCCCCTCCTTTTTTCCCCCCTCTTTTTTTTTACATGTTGTCCTACCAGCAAGTTAAAGTTAGTGGTTTTATACTCTTCCTATTTTCATTGTATATGCGCCTGCATATGCTGCATCCATCCCAAGGGAGGGACGCAACCACGTCTCCCAAGGGGGAGGGAGGGGAATGTTCATTGCATTGAATCAAGAAAGCCAACCATTTGTTTGAAGCAATATCACATGATTGGGAGTGCCGTGATGCTATAGCTGTGATGCATTAATAGGCATGAGGGCGGAGCCTGGGCAATACAGCACAACCTTGAGTGTGATATTGCTTTTATACAACAGTTCTGTAAAACACCAATCATTTTTAACAGATTATGATTTGTTTTTTTTCTTTAACCAGTTATTTTACTCCGCCAACAAATTTCCTTACACAACTAACTAACCACGACAAGTGGATCTGGCGACTGACGGTTAGTGTAATCAACAGGAATGAAAGTAGAGCTAAATTTTTACCAGTACTATGTAGCCAAAAGGTAAGACGAATAAAGCATGGAGATGTTGGACAGTTCAATGTTCTTTATATTTTCACTTATTCCGCTTAACTTAGCTCTGTTAACTTTTGGTTTCTGGGGTTAAATCCAAAATAGCATTAAAGAAAAAGCTAGTGCGCTATGTTGGGTGTACAATCCATTGTCTTGCACACCAAGTAGTGCCCATGAATAGAAGTTAGAGAATGATTTAAGGATCAGCCTTGTGTTAGGCTGTGTAGTCATAAATAAACCAACAATGACAGTTTAGAGGCAGTTAAGAACATCTTAGAAGCAATTGCTTAAGCTATCTA